>JAABNY020000039.1:37414204-37426354 GCA_015164015.2 Brevimyrus niger | reverse complement strand
TCTCTTGTAAATATAGTCTGTAGGGTTTGCAAATTGCCTCAATGCTTTTAATGTAGCCAATAATTTTAGGTTCATAGGTTCATTCACTCTTGCATGAGTGTTAGAATCTAAAAAAGTGTGTCACACTAGATGTGAGAATTTGCAAGCCTGCATTTTAGTATTCTACAAAGCACGATGCATGCACTTAAATATGGTACAATTGAGGGTTGGCAGTGGTTCAGATTTAGAGTCCATGGTTTTGATTTGATGGTTAGCATTAGCAAAGTGAAATTAGTACCAGTACTAAGGAAATACAATACCAAACAGTTTTCAAAAATGTAGTACCATGCAACAATCCGCGCAAACTAAGATTTGGTAAAATTTGACTCTAGTCCAGCATGGATTTAAAAAACAAAAAGGCGTGCCCAGGCTAAGATTGTGAAGTGCAATGTAAGCACAGACCATTTGAGCAGTGGGGGGGTAATGGGCGGGGAGTACAATCGTGCTCAGCTCCAATACAAGGCGACCGGACCGAGTGTGAGTACGAGTACGCTCTACTCACCCACATACTTCTCAGCCTCATTCACTTGTCCCCCAATGGCCACTTTCCCAGACTTCCAGAGTAGGTCTTTCACTCGTTTGACGTTCTCCACATTGACCAGGCGGCCAAAGCTGCAAGACTCGCGTGGGTCTGACCCATAGAACTGGCTGAGGGAGGAGCGCAGAGCCTGCAGCAGCTGCTCATGCACGTCTGCATGGCACAGCACATAGTCGGGGGCCACTACGCTCTGGCCCGCATTCTGGAAGCGAGCCCAGGCAATGCGCTTTGCCGTCATGCCAATGTCACACTGCCGGTCCACATAGCATGGGTTCTTACCACCCAGAACCAGTGTGACTGGGGTCAGCAACCGCGCAGCAACCTGTGCAACTTTACTCCCAAGGGTCCCATTGCCTTCAACAGACAAGGGTTCAGATATACATGGATCAAGATGCTAACAGATGTACCTTAAAGTTCTAGAGGTTTACATTCAATAAATGATTCCAATCATTTTCTTTTGCTTTCCCATGAACCTCTGTGGCACTTTGCAACCCATGAGGGCTTAACCCATTTACTATTGGTGCTTTTCTACTGGCAGAGGAGCCAGGCCGTACCCGACCTGAACTGCAAAGACACAGAGCAATTTCAACTTGCTTCAGTTTTCCCACTGCAAAAGGGTCAAGTCAGTAAAGGCATTGCCAGGTTTGGAGAGCAACAGTAATGTAAAACTGAAGAGACGCTCCTTTATTGCTGACATATTAGGACAGAGTAAATCATGATGTACACATTCTCCTAGCACGCCTGTGAGAATCGGCATGTTATGCTAATTTTACTAGCATCTGATGCTAACATTAGCTTATGTAAATTTGCATTCTGATTCCCCCCCCCAAGTAGGAGGTTGGAAACTTAAGTGCCAAGTTATTGTGGAAAGCATCAATACACCAAAATGGAGGCAGATCAATTCTTTGTCTCTGCATTTTGAACAACCAGATGGTGGCGACGCAACAAGCTCACAGGTACGGCTTTCATAATTCAGTGGAAAACTGTCTTCACAGTTCAGCTCAGGTACGGCTTGGTTCTTGGTGGCAGGGTAAAAGCGCCGTTGGCTTTCGGTTGAGTCAAAGTAGACCGACAGGGCACACAGTAACTCCTCCCACCTTGAGGTTACATTTCCCATTATGATGGAGCATTATGGGAAAATGCTCATCAGTCATTCACATGCCAGAGAATAGATACACTTGTGTTGTGTACAGTTTCCGAATGCTAAACACAAGGAATTCCCTATTCAGTTATTGACATTAGTTCACAAAATTGTGTACAGAAAGCACAAAAGTGCTGCCTCACCAGTAAAGAAGATGTGATCAAATTTTAGGTCTATAATTTCCAGTAGGTCATTGGTCCCGGCCAGGAGCACATGGTAACATTCCTGGAAAGGACGACATTAAAATGCAGGTTATGGACACAAGTCCTAAAGATGGTTAAGGCTGAATGATGCCGGAGTCTGCAGCCAAATGGAACCCACTGGCGCAAGCAGTAAGGCCTCCAAAGTCCCTCAATGTTAAACAAAATGGACAGTCTGACCACTGCAGAACTGAATCTCATGTGACCTCCGAGCATTGACTTACATTATCGAGGTAGGAAGGAAGGAGTCTGTGTAGAAGGGCTGCTGTGTGAGAACTAATTTCCGAGGGGTTGATGATAACACAGTTCCCTGAAGAACAAAAATAAGCCTGCTGGTGAATCAATATGACCAGCAGTCAGTGGGTTTAAGAACTCAGAAGGCCAGAGCTATAGATAAAGCAAACTTTGGGCCAGGAGACAGGAAGGGAGATTTTTTATGATTTTTTTTTAAATCAAACAAGAACCTCCATTACCCTGAGGGAAGTCAGTTATTAAAGCCCTCAGTACTTTAGCACCAGACTTATTCCCAGGACCATACATGCCGTGGTTCCACCTTGGTCTTATGGTTTTGCATTCAACTGAAGCATGAAAAACAGAAGAGTGACCTCCGGGGTAAAGAGTTACAGGCACAGCAGTAATGAAGGGTTTCATTTCCAATAATGCAATGCCAGTATTCACAGCCCAAGTTGGCTGACAGATCTGAATACATACAGATATTAATGCATACAAACATATTAATAATCAGTGCCAGGAGAAAAGCTCTGCAATGGGATCACAAATGGTGGTTTGGGCAGTGACCTCCTGACCTGCAGCAATAGCCCCAACAAGTGGTACCAGGCATTGCTGAACCGGGCTGCTCCATGCTCCCACAACCAGGACCACTCCGAGGGGCTCGCTCACCACCAGGCCCTCATCCAGTGAGGTGGCCTGCAATTCATATTTATACTGTTAAGCCCCACCCCCTTTCCACCAATCAGAGACACCTGTTTGTAAGACAAACGCCCAGCCACGACTATCATACATCATGCAGTCATCAGCTGAGGGATTTTACACCCAATGACACCCAATGCGAGAATGTTCCGTCTCACCAGGGTACGATCCATGCGTTGTGGTTCCATCCACCTCTTCAAGTTACTGGCTGCATAAAGAGCCTCATTCTTCACCACGATCAGCTCCAACATCACAGTCTCAAACCGGGGCTGTAAGAAGACCCCCCTCCCAGTCACACACACATCCCTTAACAGTTCTGCACAGCTGCAAAATATATAAAGAACAAATTTTAATTTCCAGTAGGACCTCAATCGCAGGTCCATCCCTACCTTGTGAAGATCTCTGCTTAGTGCATCCACAAAGTCACACTCGTGATCCTCCAGCATGCGGACCACAGCTTCAAGCTGGGCATGTCGGAAGCTCTCCTTCATGGGACGGCCGGCGCGAAAGGCCGCTCGGGCCCGCTTCAGCAGCTCCGCACACAGAACAGGGCAAGTCTTTATACAAGACTCCCCAGACTTGGTCCTGAAAAGCATGTCCTTGGCTTCATTACTCAGATAAGCTCCTGTGGTTGTGGTTGCAACTCATCTTCCCATGGGTCTGATGGAACTCTAAACCACAAAAGACTATTTTACAAAAGTATCAATAATTCTCCAGATTTACCAAATTTGTTGTCACATGTGTAATGGGCAGCTTATGTAAATCTGAGAAAAGTAGTTCCCCTCTTACTTGAACAGAGCATTCATAAATCGCCATTAGAATTAACTGACAAGGATCTGTTGAACTACTACCGGATTAGATCAGACTAAAATCGACGGAAGATACCATTAAAGTCCTACGAGTTACTTAAACATTCCTTCACAATTGTTTAGCTATTAAGCGGTTAGAAATTATTTTATTTCTTACAACGCCGTCTGCTACAAAATATCAAACTGAAGTACGGTTTGTGCGCAGAATAATAAATATCAAAACAAATTTGACGAAATTCGAATGTGTAATGATGACTAGACCATGGGTGGACGACAGAGAAAGTGAAAAAAGAGAAGCAGGGTACGGGGGGGGGAAAAAACAACGTACCGTTTCAATGCCTTGAACCATCGCGTTGGAGAGGGGCTCGGTGGAGCGCTCATGTTTGCAGACACTGTAAAACACTAATCTGCGTTGAACATGGAGATAAACCGCACCCCGATCACCTGTGACTCAAAACGGACACCAACCAGCAAATCCACTACGGAGCGTCCTGGCCCTGCAGCAATTTTATGATAGGGGAAAAATAAACGAACAAACGCATTTATACCAAGAGCAACTGCGCTTTCTTTCCCTCAACACAGATCATACATAGATACTGCTCCGTTCTTGCCCCAGTAACATCTTACAGTGCCACAAGCTTTTAGAGCAAATTAAAAGTGGCCACACAGTATTAAGACACCTGAAAATAGTATACAATTAAGCGGAGATGATAAATAATTAGGAGGCGCCATAGCCACTGATAATCCCGAACCCTGTTAGTGGCGCTCGTGAAAAGGGATTTACTATGGAATTGACAACTCTTATCTATGCAAAGGTTTGTTCCAAATAATGTATATTTTTATGCCTAAAATTAGAAAAAAATGAACAGGACATATGGCGGTTTTTCACTGGTGAACGTATTTTTGACAACTTACATTTTATTCTGTGGGATATCCTGCGTATATAGTTATGTTTGGGAAAAACATGCCCAAAATCCGAACACGGACTTTTCAAAGTCACATTTTATAATGGTCACCTTTTGTTTTTAAATCCTGTAAAAACAATAACCTCATTTACAGCATATAAATACAAAAAATAAGAAGGAGAAGCAGAAACAAGGCTATGAAAATTAACTACTGTGCTGGTAAATAGGTTTTAAAAAAGTGGAGGACGGTATGGAATAGTTATGGTGAATGTTTAACTGTACAATGTAAACATTCAGGGAGAAATCGTGCTGGAGGGTCGGGGGTCAATCATTACCTTTCCCTTTGGTCACTATAGTGTCATGGCCCCTGAGATCAAGGGTAGGTTTGTTTAAAATGATCGTAGGGGTCAAATTAATCCCGAACTCAATTCCCCGGCATATACACACAAGGTAATCCCACGATACTGGTAGGGACAGGTACCTCCCCTTCATACCTAAATCTGCATCCCAAACTGAAAACCTTCTTTTAACTCCCCCTTTTGGGTGGCTTAGCCTGTCTGTAGTTCCTTTCTTGCAATGCTTCCTATAGGTCTAATAATGTAATGTTGGGTCATATTTGTATATATTGCATATGATTCATATATAAGCTTCAGTGTTTTTTGATCATTGTGTGCACATCTGTTCAGCATGTCTGCCAAGTCACCAATTATCCAGTCTGTCTACACAAACCATTAGTGTGCAAGACATCCAATTAAAAGAAGTGCACCCTGGAACGCAAATATTGCAAAGCATCCATAACTGTGGTTGTTGGCATGACATCCAATTGCTATCGACATTTGAAAAGGAGACATAAAGACAAGTTAATGCTTTTGAAGGCAATGACTGGCCAAGTGTCCAGCCAAAATTTGTACATAATAATCTAAAGATTTACATAATAGTCCAGTGGTAGCTATCCAGTTAGTGATCCATCATCGTATATAGTAGGCTAATTAGGGTTAGGGGTAGCATATGAGCTATGTAGTTTACTTTGGGTATTATTACCATTTTAAACAAATAAATCTTGCCTAATTGAGTTATTTTCAGTTTCCTCCAATTATGTAGCAAGTGTTCAGCATCTCATATAACAAGCTGAAGATTTAATTGCATAATTTTTATATGTCTGGTATAAGTACATCATACTTGATGAGATTCATTTGAACAGCCAGCCAATACTAAAGCCAAGTTCATACTTTACGCTTTCTACATGCGCTTTCGTGCGCTTCTGGGCTGGGAACAGCTGTCCACCGTTCACACGGATACAGTCAGCGTGTCTGTGCTACAATGATACTCCTCCAGAACAGCAGAGGGCAGATGTCATCGTCTTAGTCTGAGTGAAGCTTATGCAAATCTGAAAGAGATGAGACTCTTTAAAACAGCAAGTTTTGTTCAATTAAAAAAAAAACAAGTTTTGAGTATTCTCAGGTTTTTAAGACAATAAAACCATTTTTTGTAAAACTACTTAATAAATGTTAGATTTGTCTCACAAACAATATAGACAGTAAATATGATTAATATTTAATATTTGCCACTGCAAATGGCCTGAGATATGCGAACATTTCTGGGACTGTGATTTGCGGGTCACATGACATCAAAAGTATGTCACCTGCATATAAAGATAACTTATGGGAGCTGTAGGGTCTGTATACAAACCATGCAAAATTAAACTTCTTTAGGATACAAAATAGAGATTCTCATTCAGCCCTGTCAAAAACCTTCCCTACATCTTAGGTGAAGGCTTGAACCAGGTCAGAACTTCCGACTTTTCCATATGAGGTAAGAGTATTCTAAGATTGTCTGCAGGTGATCATCCTTTAACAAAGCCCACCAGGTCTTGATATGGGAAATATCTTGTCGAGTCTGTTTGCAAGCACCTTAGCAAGTATTTTACTATGTATATTACAGAGGGAAATTGGTCTATAATTGCCTCATTGTTGGGGGTCTTACCTCATTTTGTGAATTAAAGTAATCAGACTTTTCATTGTAGTATTAGGGAGGGAACCCTTTTCCAGAGCAATACGGCACATAATAGGAGCTAAGATATCGCAATTTTTTTTTTGTTGATAAAATTCAGATTAGTAACCATGATCTCCATGGGCCCGACCTGGTCGAAGGTCCTTTATGGCATCCTTAATCTCCTAAAATATGATGTCTAATTCCAATAAATCTCTATTACTTGGAGACAGACAAGGCACCACAAATGATGAAAAGAACTAGCCATATTGGTCTGTGAAGTCCTCCCCCTGAGATGGATATGGGTTATGATAAAAATTCCCTGAAAACCTCACTGATACAATTTGCTCCACAATCAGTTCCGTCTGAGTGGAAAATATAGATGAGATAATATTTTGGGTAATAAGCTGTATAACCCTAAATGAAAGCAATTTACCCTTTTTCCTTTTTCTTGTTTAGTGCAGAACAGGGCAAATTCAGCTTTCTTTTGGATAATGGTATTCATATGGACAATCAGATTATTTGTTTTACTTAAAATAGTTTAGTCTGTTTTAGACATATTTTTTTTTGAAGTTCTATCACTTGTCATTATAGCTTAATTAGTTTTTCACTGTCAAGTTTTTTTTCCAGTATGAGCAATATTGGACACCGTCCCCTATTATCTGCTCTGAGAGCATGCCAGGTAACGCCAGGGTCTGGGACAGAGCCGTTGTAACGTTCGCCGTGCGTGTTGCACGAATCACAAAAACAGGAATCCAAAGAAAGGGGTAACGAAAGGGTTTAATGATATAAGACACAGGCAGGGTACTCACACACAGGAACTTGACTATGAGAATGACGGATCTGGGGTAGACTGACTGAGACGCGGACTAAATACAAACAACAAGCTAGACTTAACAGGCAACAGGTGATTACAATCGGGGCAAAACAGGAGAAAACGATGTGGGCGTGGTACACAATCGGGAGCGTTGGGAGCAGGACGTAACAGCCGTCATTATGTGGCCAATATTCTTCCATGGCTGTTTTCATGAAGTCACAGCCTGCCTCACTTTGTAGAGTGAATTATTAAATCCCCATCGTATAACTCTCTCCTCATCATCTAAGGTAGTCGGTATAATATCAACTGCTGCATGATCAGAGAGAATTTCCAGTTAAAGCACTCTGAATATTGCTAACAAGGGCCTTAGAGCTCAATATATAATCAATTCCAGAGAATGAGCAATGTGAGTGGGAAATTAATATATAGTCTATTTCCAAAGATAGAGTGTTCATCAGATATCTATTAGGTTGAGGTCCTTCGATATGATATCGGTGACTGTGTGTGTCAGAGGAGTCCGCTGTCTGTCCCCAGGTCAATCTAATTGGATCTCAATCGTGATTGAAATCACCATCAAATATGGTATCATTTCCAATAATTCTTATAATATGACAGACAATGTGAAAGAAGTCAGGAGAGATTACATTGGGGGCATAAATGTTCATGATTGTAAGTCTCATACCCTACAATTTAGCACCAAGGGCTGCCCATCAACCCCCTTGATCAGCATGGCATTTAAGAACCTGTAGGTCCACATTTTTCCTAACTGAGCATACTAACCTCCTTGCTTTGAGTACTGTAAGTACTAGAATAGACCTGGCAATCTATCTCTGTTTCAGTTTCTCTGATTCTTCCTCATTCAGGTCAGTCTCATTTTGTTTCAGATAGGTATGGATTGTCATCCTCTTTTAAGGATGGTTACATTCTGAGATGTTCCATGAAATTGCCATTATATATGTCATGTATGGTCATCTTGTCTGAAAAGGTATCCTATAATGCATGTTGTAGTGAGCAATACTGTCAGATCTAAGTATTATATGCGTATTCATAAAGCCCAGTCTAATTAACCAACTTTCAAGTGTCAGTAATAAGAGTGGAAAACTAAATTTGAATATCTTATACATAAAACAAATGATACAAAACACAGAACACTTTCCAACCCCAGACATAACCTTCTCTGAACTATTTAGTGTTATGTTGATGTTCCAGATAGAATTTACCAAACATTGTTTACTTCGCTATATCTCCATAGAGGGGATCCCAATCAGCTACTAGATCATAACTAAATCCATAAAATACCAGCATGACTACCATTTCTATATAAGAAACCAGTCATGTATAAACCCAAATCCAGCACTTTGCATAAAAAATAATAAATTGTGTTTTTATGTGCTTCATCTTTTTGGATTCAATTTAAAGTGATGTGTATGTTTGAGTGTACTCAATTTTTGATAAATTAAGCTAAAATATACCTATGTTCACAGTACCACCCTTTAAGATTTACTCAAATTAATTAAGGCAACATTTTTGCACTCAGTATTTTGGGTCAATCTATCATTTTTTATGAGTAAAGTTAGTTTAGCAAGAAATATCTTCAATGCCGTTTAGGGTAGAGGGCCCCATTTAGCAGCACAAGTGTCTTTGCTAGCATGAGTCTGACAGTTATTCTCTGATCCAGCTGGGGGTTAAGGGTTTTGCTCAAGGGCCCAGAGACATACAATAATCCTACTGAGGCTGGGCATAAACCAGCGACCTTCCAATCATAGATACAGTGATTTAGCTTTCTGAGCCACACGCTGCCCCCAGCTGTATGCTGTGCCCACTACCACCACCACTACCACCCCCCACCCCAAATAAAAAATAAATAAATAAAATAAAACCTGCTCTAATGTCAATGACACAGTATTTCTGTTATTTTAGGGTACACTGAAAAAATGCTGTATAGAGTTTACTTTAAAAGAATTTAGAATTAACTTCCTCTAAAGTTTTTGCAGAGACAATTAAGTGTAGCACTGTTGAGTGAAAATTATTTAATTTATAGCCTTAATAACCACAAGTTACGTATAAGGAAATTTAATAATTACCTCTTGCCCATAGGTTTGCATGTGGGAGTGAATGGTGTGTGAGTGTGCCCTGTGATGGGCTGGCCCCCATCCTGGGTTATTCCCTGCCTCATGCCCATAGCTTACAGGATAGGCTCCGGACTCCCCGCGACCCAGAAAGATAAGCGGTTTGGAAAATGGATGGATAGTTGAATGTATTACAATCAGGGGCACTGCTAAGGATTTTAGGCCCCATGAAAAGAATTTTGACAGGGCCCCCAACACAGCTGAGACAATTTTATTGGGGGCTTCTCTGGGCCCCCTCTCAGTCATGGGCCCTGAGAATCGTCATCGTTTACCTCCCCTTTACAGCGCCCCTGATTACAATCCTGTTTCTAAATAAGTTGGGACGCTATGTGAAATATAAATAGACAGAATTCAATAATTAGCAAATCATATAAACCCACATTTATCTAAAAATAGAACAAGCACAACATATCAAATGCTGAATTTGAGAAATGTTATTGTTTTATGACAAATATGCTCAATTTGAACTGATGTCAGCAACACATTTAAAAAAACTAAGGACAGAGGAATTGTAACGTTTGCGGTGAATCGTACGGAACAGAACAACTGGAGTACTCAGGTTCGGGGTAACGAAGGGGTTTTAATAGCAGGAAACAAGCAGGATCACCATGAACACTTACATCATTGACGGAACAAGGGACTACTGACAGAGACACTGACTAAATACAAAAGACAAGCTAGACTAAACGAGCAACAGGTGACTAAAATCAGGTCAAAACAGGAGGTAACGGGGTGGGTGTGGCACACAATTAGGAGCGTTGGGAGCAGGACGTTACATAACCCCCCCCAAAGGCGCGCACACCGAGCGCGCCCAGGAGGAGGCGACAAATGCGACGAGATGAGACCAGACCTGGAAAACAAAACAAAACCATTAACGAGGACTAGGGAACAGAACCGAAACACAAAACAGAGACAAAGGCAGAAGCCAGGACAGGAGCTGACACAAGACAGGAAACGCAGACAGACAGACCAGGAAGGGAGACAGAAGGGCAACAGAGAACGGAGAAACACACGGGCCGGGAGTGAACAGAGGAGCCACAGGGGAACGAGGAACAGAGACGGGCGGAACAAAGGGACGAGGAGCAGAGACGGGAGGAACAAAGCGACAGAGAGGCAGGGAAGACCAGACGGGAACGGAGGGGGAATAAAGGGGAGCCCGAAGGACCCCAGACGGGCGATGGGCAGCAGCCGGAGGGGCCGCAAGCGGGAGGGAGGCCGGAGCCGGAGGGAACCCCCCAGGGGCCGAGGGACAGGGACGAGGGAGAGCTGGAGGGGACAGGGAGGGAGCCGGAGGGGACCCAGGCGAAGACAGGCAGGAGGGGGGAGCAGGCGCAGGAACAGCCGAAGCCGGCGAAGGCTCCGTCCGACGCCCAGCCGAGGTAGGGGGACACGGAGGTGGACGACCCGGACCTGGAGGCGAGGCCGAGGACCGGTACCGAGGAACCGGGGGAGGGCCCAGAGGCGACAGCTGAGCAGACGCCCCAGGCTCTGCAGGCAGCCACCGAGCCACAGCCAGGGGCCGAACGGGCGAGCCAGGGGGCAGGGCGGGCGGGACCTGGGCCCGACGTCGGTGTCCTCTCCCTTTGCGGGACACAGAAAGTCGGGGCTCCACCTGATGACGGTCCCGTCGGGGCAAGGGCCCAGAAGGCCCTAGGAAGGTCCCCGAGGGTCCCACTCGAGCTCCACCTCATCAAGAGGCGGAGATCCAGCTATATGGTCAGGGACCTCCTCGGAGACTTGGGTCCGGGTAGGAGAACTGGGCCGGGCAGGAGAGCTGGGTCGTGCAAGAGAGCTGGGTCGTGCAAGAGAACAGGGCCGGGCAGGAGAATGGAGCCGGGCAGAAGAACGGGGCGGGGCAGCGGAACGGGGCCGGGTAGGAGAACCGGGCTGGTCAGGAGAACCGGGCTGTTCAGGAGAACTGGGAGCCTCGCACCCGTAGCCAACAGGGGGTGCCTCTGTGGACGCCTCGCCCACGTGGCCAGCAGGGGGCACCTTGGCGGGCAGGACAGGAGCCAAGGGCAGAACAAAAGTCACGGGCCGGACAGGAGAGCCGAGCGCCACGCACACGCGGCCAGCAGGGAGCGCCTCGGCGGACAGTACAGGAGCCGGGGTTCGGACAGGTGAGCGGAGCGCCTCGCACACGCGGCCAGCAGGGGACGCCTCAGCGAGCGTCTCGCACACGCGGTCAGCAGGGGGCGCCTCGGCGGACAGTACAGGAGCCGGGGTTCGAACAGGTGAGCCGAGCGCCTCGCACACGCGGCCAGCAGGGGACGCCTCCGCGTGTATCAGTGATGCGCGGGTCAATGTATAAACAACCCGAACCCTACCGACATTTTCAATAACCCGCCCGCAACTCGGACCGCAAAAAAAAAATATATATATATATATTGTACCCGACCCGCTTCCTGACCCGCATTTTTTTATAGTCTAGTGTTATGTAATAAAGACTTGATTTATTCATTTATTTCATTTTCTTAATTAAGATGCTGCATGTGTTCCAGTCTAATCGAATGCGTCTCTCCCCCGGCTTTCCCAACAAAATCCCACCCCCTCTCAGAAAATACATAAAACTGACCTTACTGAGCTATATGCGTTTAAAAGTAACCTATTAAAATTATTCAATGGCATTGCTCAGTTCAACGTGTTGGGAAAT
>JAABNY020000039.1:37401397-37414104 GCA_015164015.2 Brevimyrus niger | reverse complement strand
TAGCCAATAAAGTGTTTGGCTTATGTATTTCATAGAAAATTGTGTCTAGTACTATATAAATTACAAAGGTTTAATTGGAATCTTTATTTCAAACGACCCGACCGACCGCGACCCGAATATCATTAAAAATATTTTTGGATGACTCATAACCGCGGGCACCCGCTCATTTCGGGTCAACCCGCGCATCACTGGCGTGTATATGATGTAAAACTGAGATTAAACAAAAATATACCAGTGTGTGATTAAAAACTAAGAGTAAAAGCCAAAGCTCTAAGTAGTTTAACACAGAAGGTAAAAGAATGACTACCAGATTATAAGCAATTAGGAGAAAAACACAACCAAGGACACCAGGACAGAATGGACAATCGTCTTTAATGTGACTGAAACACCAGGTAAAATAAATAGGTATTTAAATTTGACTTCAAAATATTGTGGCATCAGGTAGACCAAGGCATCACAGAAGCAGAGAGAGACACCAGTGCGACTGTAGGGGCTCCTACCATTTAAGCAGAATTTTCATTCTACCTTATCTATGCTCATGCAAGCAGGGTGTGGTAATCACGCATGCCCAAGCGTGGACTCTCTGGGTGTGGGCTTTTCGGTGCTTGAGGCACGCTGAAATAAAGACACCTGCTTTTTAGTGTTGGACTTGTGGTGACTGCCTCTTAGCTTTTTTCTGCCGCACCGCAGCTCTACAGTGGTGATACCGATGTTTCGGTGCGTTTGTTTTTCACTCCGACTCTACTCGCGAACGCAGTTGCGCTCAAGTTCTCGGAGTTCTGGTGGCAGTTCTAGGTGCCGGTTTGGTTCGTCCAGGCAGAGGCCCAGTTCGCCTTGCGCGGTATTACAGAGGATGCAACAAAGTATTATTACACTGTTGCAGTGCTGAACAGCTCCACGGTGGTTAGAGTGGTGAATCTGCTGCAGAACCCTCCGGAGGCAGACAAATATGGTGCCTTAAAGTCTCTGTCGCTGAGCACTTACAAATTTTCCGAGACAGAGCACTTGTGCCACTTGCTCGCGCTGCCCGGGCTGGGCGATTCGCAGCCCTAGGAGCTGATGGATCACATGCTAGCTCTCCTCTGTGACCATCAGCCCTACTTTATTTCTAGGGAGCTTTTCTTACAACAGCTGCCCACAGAGGTGCGGGGAGCATTAGCTAATCTTCCACTTAAAGACTGTATGGAGCTTGCTAGCGAGGCCAAGAAAGTGCACAGTGCCAGGTTGGCAGCTTGTTCAGCCATGTGTGCCCGGAGCTCGGGTAGCTCCCCATCACATCCAGACACTGTCTCGGCCGTACAATTGAGCAGTATACCAGGCCTCTGCTCTTACCATGCGCGGTTCGGCAAAGGATTGCATTGCCCCTTGCCATTTTAAGGGGACGGGAGACGCACGGGCCGGCGCTCATTAGCAACAGGGAACATAGGCTATTCCAGCAGCCTGCTCTTCGTCATGGATGCTGTGTCTGGCCACCGTTTCCTCTGCGACATGACCGAGCAGGTCAGTGTTTTGCCTGCGTCAGTGGCGGATATGCCTTCCGGAAAGGACGGCCCAACGTTGGAGGCTGCTAATGGCAGCAGTATTCTAACTTATGGCACTCGTGTCGAGGCAGTCTATTTTGGTGGCCAGCGGTTCCAGTGGCATTTTGTAGTGCCAAAGGTGTCCATCCCCCTGCTGGGCTCGGATTTTTTTATGCGCTAACAACCTGCTGGTGGACATAAAACACCAGCGCCTGGTTGATGCCAGGGCTTTCCATTCAGTGCTGTGCTTGCGCAGCAGGGCTGGTTCGTTTGAGCTGTCTAGCACCTTGGGGGTAACTGACACCTTTGCCCGCCTGCTGGCAGAGGTCCCAGACCTCACCTGGCACACCTTTACATCTGTCACGGCCAAGCACAGTGTTGAACACCACATTGTTACATTGTTTTCTTCCTGGTTGGCGGGGGCATCCATTTTTTCGAAGGTTGACCTGGTGCGTGGCTACCATCAATCCCAGTACATCCAGGGGACATTGCAAAGACTGCAGTATTCACACCGTTTGGGCTTTTTGCAGTTTCTTCAGATGCCCTTTGGGCTTAAAACGCTGCCCATTCTTTTCAGTAGCTCGTGGATAGTGTCTTTGAAGGACCTTCTGTTCCTGTTTGTAAATCTAGAGGACATTTTGATAGCCAGTAACTCCAAGGCTGACCGCATAGCTCACCTTCAGACCCTTTTTGAGAATCTAAGTAGCCATATGTTAATTATCAACTCACAAAAGTGTCAGTTTGGTTTATTTTCCATTGATTTCCTCGCCCCCCGCATCACGGATGATTGGGCATGGTTACATTCTACCATCGCTTTATCCCATGGGCCATCCAGCTGATGCGGCCTCTGTATGAGGCTCTCAGGGGTAGGATGGCCAAGCAGTTTCTTGAGTGGACAGCTGAGCAGACCCAGGCTTTTGTAGCTACCAAGTGTGCTCTGGCAAACGTGACCAAACTGGCCCACCTGTTGTCTGATGCTCTGGTCAGGCTCACCACTGACACCTCGGACTACGCTGTGGGGGCTGTGTACGAGTAGTTCGTGGATGGTGCTTGGCAGCCGCTGGCCTTTTTCAGCTGACAGCTCAGGCTACACGAGCAGAAGTACAGCACTTTTGACCGCGAACTTCTTGGGCTGTACTTGGCTGTGCGTCACTTCCTTGTTCCTCATAGAGGGCTGCCCAATCACGGTTTTTGTTAACCACAAGCCCCTGACGTGACATCTGAGCCTTGGTCTGCTCGTCAGCAGAGGCAGCTCTCCTTTATACTGCAGTTCACGACTGACATCCACCATGTGGCAGGAAAGCATAACCAAGTTTCCGACTGTCTATCCTGCTCGGTGGCAGGCGCTGTGCACTTGGCAGTAGATTATTTTCGATTGGCAGGTCGATCTGGAGGTGCAGGTCTATAGGACCACAGTTAACAGTCTGTGGCTGGCAGATGTTCCCTTCCTTGACTGTGGCACCACCCTCCTGTGTGATGTCTCAACCAGTCTAGCTAGGCCTACCGTTTTGAACACGTACATGTGGACCTGGTCGGGCCTCTTCCCCCTTCCTTGGGTTTTACTCACCTGCTAATGGTGGTGGACGGGTTTACTCGGTGGCCAGAGGCCATACCTTTGTCATCAACCACCAGGGCAGACGTGGCTAGGGCTTTCATCGGTGGTTGGGTGTCCCATTTCAGAGTTCTGTCTGATGTATCTTCGGACCGTGGAGCCCAATTCACCTCTGAGCTCTGGGCTGCAGTGGCCCAGGTTTTGAGGGTTTCCAACCATTGTACCACAGCCTACCATCCACAGGCCAATGGGCTGTGCAAGTGTTTTCACTGCACTGTGAAAGCCGCTCTTCAGGCCAGCCTCAGGAACGGCGGCTAGGTGGACAGGCTTCTCTGGGTTTTGTTGGGCCTCCTGGCCCGCTTTCAAGCCAGACCTACAATCCTCCTTGGCCAACTATGTGGGTCCCAGGGGTCTTCCTGTCCACCACCACAGTCCATTGTTGCGTCGGATGCCAGCGCTCCGCTCTGCAGGACTTGGCTGTGGCTTTTGTTCCAGTGCCTATGACTCAACATGGGGTACCCCAGACACATGTTTTGGAGGGTTTAGCTGAGGTTGCATATGTCTTTGTCCACTATGATGCTCATTGGGGACTGCTGCGGCCGCCTTACAATGGGTCGTTCTGTGTGCTACAATCTGGGGACAAGCAAAGTTTAGGGTGTGGTGATCACGCATGCCCAAGCGAGGACTCTATGGGTGTGGGATTTTGATTGTACGGGATAATTTTATGGAGGAAGGAAGACTGTATGGTTTGGACATCTGTTGGAAAGTTAATGAGCTGTAGTGACATTTGATGCTGTCAGGGCCACAAGAATAGCATTTATGATCCAACTTTTTGTGGACTGCAATGGACCAACGTCATCACTGGAGCACCGCTGCATTTTTCCGGTTGCCAAAAAACATATTATCAACTTAATTTGTACAGTTGCATTGTTATGTGAAGTAGAGGATTGTATGCTACTTCTCATTAGGTCAGTGACTAAAATAATGACTTGTGAAGATCAAGCCTTTATTTTTCCAATAACTATCATCGTATACTTACAGGGCATCCTTTCTTTACCAGAAAATGCGCAGTCTCCAACACATAATGCTGCCACCTTCCAACTCTAAACTGGTTTACGATACCTTGCTCTCTTAAATTATGTAGGAGCTGAGACCTAGTCTTACCACTTAAGAACTTTGCATGCCATGTATTCTTATTTCTGAAATAAGAGCAAAATCACATCATTCTTATCATTTTGATTCATAAGAAACTCGGTGCTGAGATATTTTATGCACACTTCTGAAGCATAGACCCAAGGGGGAGAACATACAAGAACAAGACAGGGCCCAAAATAGAGCCCTGAGGTACTCCTTAAGTAATTCTTGCTGAAGAGGAGTAGTAATTTTCTATTATGCCAGTAAATATTACATTTTATATATAAAAGGCAAACCATTTTAGTGCAGAAGCCTGGATGCCAGCACCACATTTCAGGCGGTTTAATAAAACAGTGTGATCAACAGTGTCAAAGGCTGCTCTCAGATCTAGAAGAATGAAGACAGCACATTTACGAGAATCAGCAGCTAAAAATAAGTCATTATGTACCCTCAAAAAGGCTGACTCAGTACAATGGTGAGCTCTAAAGCATGACTGAAATTTGCCTAGAATATTATGTGTACTTAAATATGAGGACAGGTGGTGGAAGAGAGCTTTCTCCAAGACCTCAGACATGAATGTCAGCTTGTGGGACTCCGGAAGCAGCAAAATTTCAAAAATCTAAATCCCACTGATACGCCTTCCTTGGAGGAAGTAGAGTTGGAAGACTCAGAAGAGGACTTGCCCATCTCTGGGGTTGAGGTCACAGAAGTGGTCAAACAGCTGCTCTGTAGTTGGCCTCTGGGGGAGGATGAGATTCATCTTGAGTTCTTGACAGTTACTGATGTTGTTGGGCTATCTTGGATAACATGCCGTTTCAACATTGCATGGATGTCAGGGCCAGTGCCTTTGGATTGGCAGACTAAGGTGGTGGTCCCAGTTTTTAAGAAGGGGGACCAAAAGATGTTTACCAACTTCAGGGGAAGGTCTATGATGGGGTACTGGAGAAGAGGGTCCATTTATTGGTTCGAACCTCAGATACAGAAGGAACAATGCGGATTGGTCGGCCCATATCTCATCGATCTCTGCAGGTCCGTATTTTTGGGGCTGGGCTGCCAGGTGGGCGTGGATTCTATGCGCTGTCACATTGATTGGTATGGTGTGTGGCGGGATGGGGCTCGGGTTGGGTTCTGGTCGATTTCAGGGGCTGTTTTGGCTGTGCGGGGTTGGCTGTGCCGGGTGTTCTGATCTCGTGGCATGCTGTACCGGTTGGTGTGGTGGCATGTAGGGTCTGGGCCTGCTTGGTGGCTTGGTTTCATGGGCTATGGGCTTGTGGGACTTGATGGGGTCGACACCCCTCTCCCCTCGGTCGGCTGGTTGTGTTTTGGGCGGTGCTGATTTTGCATCGGAGAGGTTTGCCAGGTACCTCCTGGCTAGCATGGTACCTCTTTGCTTGGCATGGTGCATCTAGTGGTTGGCTGATTTGTCATTGCTAGACCTTCTTATTATTTTTATTATTTTCTATTACTATTGATTTTTAAATTGCTCATTTTTTACATTTGGATTATTTTGTCTTTATTGCTAGCTTTTGCTGTTCTTTTTTACTTTTTTGTCTGCTGTCTGTAAAGCACTTTGAGCTACAAAGAAATGTATAAAAAGTGCTATATAAATAAATTGCATTATTATTATTATATTTTTATTTATTTATTTAGCTCACCACAGCTATACAGAGTGGTTATCTGAGTTACTGTAGTCTTTCTGTCAGCTTTAACTGGTCTGGCCATTCTCCTATGACTTCTATCATCAACTAGACATTTCCATTCACAGAACCACTGCTCCCTGGATGTACAGACTGCAGTGTGTGAAAGTCCCATGGTCAGCACTTACAGGAATGCTCAAACCAACCCATCTGGCACCAACAATCATTCCACTGTCAAAATCAATGACATCACATTTTCATTCTGGTGTTTGATGTGAATATTAACAGAAGCTCCTGACCTGCATCTACATGATTTTATGCACTGTGCTGCTGCCACATAATAAGATTAGACTATTGCATGAATAAGCAGGTGTACAGTTGTTCTGATAATGTTCTCAGTGGGTGTATATAAAAATAAATCCCAAACACACAGTGGTACAGGTAAGACTTTAATTGTAAAAAGCAATATTCTATGTGCTTTGAGAAACATCTGCCAGTAGATTTGTATCCAGATTAGGATTTTTAGTAGGGAAATAATTTGGCTGCAATTTGGAAACATATGTAGTAGATGATGATTTTAAATAAACCTATCACCTAGTGTGAATAATCCCCATTCACTTGTGTGACAAGAATTTACAGAGATCAAGAACATAATGTAGCTTGATTAATTTAAATCTTGTGAGGATGGATGGATGTACTGTAATAAAGAGGCACTAAGCACAAGGGTAGCTATAAATGTTTAAGAAAAATGAAAGGTTTACATGGTGAGTTAACAATAATGTTATTACATTACAGCAGAAATAACTTCAATGAGATAATACACAATAATCAATTTTACATTGAAATAAACCTAGTATTTCACACAGTGCAACCATTATTTTTTTTTATCTTCCAAGACACTTTTAAGAGGGAGAAAGTATTTAATCTCTTTCTTTTCCTGGATTCGTGTTAAAAGGGAGAGCAAGTGTAAAATTCCATGACATCATTAAACACTGACGAGTAAGATCAGGAACACTAGGCTGAGCCTGTGAGGTATCTTTTGACTCTGGTGAACTTGAAGTTGTCACTCTTCTAAATCCATCATAAACAAGTCCTCATATCTCCCAGACTCTTACGCTGGACATCACTGAAGTCGATTTTGTACGAAGCCCTTGAAACGGCATTAGGACAGGACTGATGTGACCACAACACACTTAAAACAAGACAGAGCCCTTTCTTAGAAAACATCAGAGATTTCCATAAAAATCAGTTTGACTGACCTATAAAGAAATGCAGATTCCTTTATACACGTGTAATTTAAAAATGGATACCAAATATTAATAAAAATCTCCATAGTTGTTTCCCCCAGCAGTCATTTATACATTTACATATGTATATGCCATAAATCAACATTTATGGAAATTTTATGAATAAATTTATGAGTAGAACTAGCTGTTCAATGACATCCAGCTGTACATCAATTTGAGTCACCGGGATGCTCCAGTGCCCATTACTGAAAGTCACACCTTTCCAGGGGTGATTTTAGAACCTTGATCTTAAAAGGGTCAGTAAATCAAAGACCAGTTTTGTGAAGCATGGGGGCCTCCTGAAAGCTCCATAACAGCCTCACAAGGAAAAACCTCACTACAATCACCTACCCATCAGACTGGGGGGGGCTAGTTAATACCAACCCAGATTAAAAAAAGTAAATATTCGTTACACAAACTGAACGACTGAAATGCTGGACTCTAACAGAAACCTGGACGTTACACTTACAGCACATACATTCTGTGTGCTTGATGGATGGGTACTTTTAAATAGCTCCACAACAGAAAAACACGAGAAAAATAAAAAGTTTTCAGAGAAACACCATCTGTTTGCTGGGTTGCAAGTACACAAACACACTGACTGATGCCTCAAACAGACAATTTTGCATAATTAAATTAGAATTAGTCTATTGCTATTCTTTTTAACCCTTAACACTTCACTCTGAACTCCCATAGTAGTGCCGAGAGGTTACATATTGATTTTCACAAGACAGTCCATCAATTACGTAACCTTACAAATGTTAAATAAAAGGGCTCATTAGAATTCCATGGGGAAAAAAAAGACTTAAAAACCTAATTATTAATCTATAGCTTTTCATCAAAAATTGGAAAAAAATAAAAACCCTTCTTTCAGTGTCATGGAGATTAGTTGACTTAAAAATATACAAGCCATCCCACAATGCCTTGGGTGAGGGCTGTTGTACATGTCCTTTTTCCCTGCTTCCTATTGAACGGCTTTGAGCACAGGTGGATGTTTGCGTACATGCATCTGACAGCACCAAATTCGCAGCAGGCTTTGCTGCTCGAGGAGCACAACCTTCTCACGATCTCTGCAATAATTGTGGTTGTCCCCCCCACCCAAGTTTATGGCTTCATTCCCAGAGATAAGGTGACATTCCCAAATTCTTCCCCGCAATGCAGCACAGCTGAAAGACATGAAGGATTTTCCTCAAGGGAGTCAACATGTTAGCAAAGCTGAACCAGGGTGTGTGGTCCATTTCTCATTTGCCTGGCAATTCAAGTCGCCATAGAAACAAGAACATTTGGACTTCAAGCTATCATCTGTGAAAATGGCTTTGCGTTTTTGTGTTTTCCATGTTTTAAAGCAACAAAACAACCCCATAGCAAAACAGACCTCTGTCACTGAGTTGTAGGACAAGATCAGATATGTCACAACACAACTTGTCACAAGGTAAACGAATTAATGCTGCAACAGTTTTAAAAATGTGTGCCATCAACATTAGATGCCAGTAGTAGCAGTTTCTGTGATCTCTTAGCATTGGGAATGGATGTGTAAGTGAAGGTTCAAGGAATCTAGTCATATTTGATCAATTCTGCAACAGCAGTAAACAGGCAGAAAGCAGGACAGAGAAGATACTGTCCTCAGAAAACAGGAATATGGGAAAACTGATACAAAAACACCTTATTCTGTAGAGGGTAAGAATAGTGTTGAAACCCCATAAATACACAAAGACACCCAGTCTTCAGCTGCTGTTACAGGAAACGTGTCTTCAGAAAAAAAACAATGCATGTTTTTCAATTTCTATTTAAGGATCATGCCAGGTATGTGTAATTCTCCATAATTCCTCGGTGTGTTCCTGTAAGTTTTTTCTTTTTCATGGCTTGCATTTGTATTGCTATCCAGTTTAATAAATATGTAGTGAGAGATCATAAACCTTGTTCATATGCCTGAGAAACACTAGATTTTAAGAGGCATCTAATTACATTACATTAACCTAGCATTCGGTTTTAACCATGGGCTATAGCTGAGAAGTTTTAGTTAAAAGGGTAAAGTTGTTCCGTCTCAGATGCTTTCTAATCGCCAAAAACAGTCTCAAAATGTCTAACTGATTGGCCAGTTTCACAGCCAGGTGTCAGGTTGAGGGGCCTCCTCCTATAGGGTGTAGGAGTGTACGGGCAGCTTTATGGTATCACAGAGGAGGGACTTCCTGTCTGGGGGAGTGCTAGGGGGGACTTCCTGTCTGGGGGAGTGTCAGCAGGAGGAGCATCCCTTTTGGGTGCGGTGCCAATAGACAGGGCCTCTTTGGATCCCAGAAGTTTGAGTGCAGCCCTAGGACAGCTCGAAGCCCGTGTTCATGCTGATAGCGTAGCGGAGCTTGTCCCGCAGCACGCTCTTCTTGCTGTAGTTGGGCAGCTTCAGCAGGTTGAAGCAAGTGGATGAGGTGGGCAGGCGGCCCCCCGGCTCCTTCTTGCGGATGGTGAAGAAGCCCCGCAGGACGCTGCCCAAGGTGTCCCCCGTGTCCTGGGGCACCCGAGACACGCACACATGTTCAGGTAAGAAACATACAGCGCTAAAGATGGCTGAGAAAGTATTCAGTTTCCTCAGACAGTATTATCCCCAGCCTCACCTGATCATCAGAGACTTCCACACAACGGATGGAGAACGGCGGCTTGAGGTAGGCAAAACCCAGGAGGGGGGGCCGTGAGCAACTGGTGACAAACTGAGGACGACGACAACAACAACAACAACAACAATAAACACCACCGCCGTATCTTCTGTTCGATCTAATTATACTGCAGCAAAGACAACCACACCCATGAACTTGCTAATAAAATGATACACCACCAACAGCAATAACAATGCTGACGCTAAACAGCAACACTATCATATACAGAAAAAAAAACATATCGTCATAACAACCACCATTACCTACTACTACAACACAACCAACAGCACTACCCGCAAAATGACACGGATCCACACACCTAAGGTCTGGTATGGATACCCGAGATAAAAAATGTTTCACCTTGAGAAACATTGCCCTCTCCACTGCCGAAAAGTCACTGGATAAGATGTCCCACAGCCAAATAATCACTCGGTGGCTGCTGTGGAATCCTCCATAGTACACAGTGTGTTTCCTAAAAGGAGAAAAAACAAGAAGTTAAGGGGACTGAAGCCCAACAAAACCCATGAAAGTCACGCACACTTTGTACCTTAAAAACACCAGAACCAGTCGAAAATGCAAATAGCCATAAAAAACCTGGGGCAGCATAGCAAAGCACAAAAGCTGCAGAGCTTGCAAGTCCTACAATGGAAACCCCCTTGGGCAAATTGCAGAAAATAGTTTGGTAATTATGCAGTCGACTTAACAAGCGTTCCTAATGCACAGGTGCTCACTTGAGATCATCCAGGTCGATCTCAGCATTGTCCCCGGAGATAAGCCGCTGCACCTCCGGAGTGGAGAACATGTGTAGCCACTCCGGATTGATGATGCAGCGGAAGCCCCGGATGAAGGCCGCCGTCTGATCCTTGATCTGAGTGTGCATGCGGAAGTGCGCCATCAGGTGGATGTAGCTGATCCTGCAGCGGAGTGGCGACAATGGTAAGGACTGGCCAAGGTGGCCAGGAAGCACCTTTCTGCTGCAGCCTCCTAATGCACAGCAGTTTCGTCAGACGCTGATTACACACCAGAAAGACCAGATAAGGCGACTTGCTGTCCAAATTTGTACTGTTGCAAAACATAATAGTGGTGTTCACATGCGGGTATATGCAGTGTGTCAGCCATATAAACTGAATACGTATTAGAGAATCGTGCAAGCATGATAAGCTGCTGAATTCGTAAAAGAAATGTGCGAAATGTAGCCACATCTAAAGGACTCACTTATTTTCATTGGTGACAGGCATGGTCTTTCCCCCTGGGATCAGCTCGTGGCAGATTAGCTGTGAAGACACACAGAGCTTTAGCCTATAGGTCAAGGGTCATCTGTGCTGTCTAAGCCAATGTTGTCATGTTACCATGTGGTCAATAAAGGAACAGAAATCAATCAGCCATTACCTGTCCCATGACTTCTTCATCGTATGACAAGGTCAAACCAAGGTCACTGACATCTCCGTCATAGCGCTGCAATTTTAAAGGTGAAAGAAAACTAAATTAAGGGGACAACAAAAAAGCAAAAAAAGTGAATTTAAAAATACATACGGGGTAAGCATTAGGAAGTGGAAAGGGAGGACAGACCTTTATAGAGGTCAGATTTTTGTAGAACTCCGAATCCAAGGAAGGCAGCTCGTCAATAGAGCTGTAGAAATTGCTGTGATGGTGGCCCAATACTTGACTCAGGAAGAAGGAGGCAAAAGGCACATCCACCACAATGCCCTGGACCACACATATATTTAAAATACTTCATGTGAAATCATTATCATCGTCATCATCATCATCATCATCGCCAACAAGAATGATCAACAGATCGGTTATCAGCGCTCTCAATAACCTAAGTATTCAGACTGAGGGGGACTGTGGGAAACTTACCTCATACATGGCCTTGCCCAGCATCCTACCCACAAACTCAAAGAGTTGTAGGTGGTTCTCATGGATGTTGGATGTTGGAGAAGGGTAGAGCCTCTCATTTCCACTGGTGGTCTATTATAAAGAGAGTTAATGAAGATCATTTGAGTCTTTACAATGGAGATTCGTAAAGAAAATGTAAACCACTAATGTAAGAATACTATACCTTAAATAGGTTGAGTGCTGGATTGAAGACTTTCTTGATGATCTCCTCCAGAAACTCCTTAAAGACCCCATCCTGATCAATACCGGCCTCATCCACCCCAAGATCATTGACAAACTTCACTCGGATGACCCCCTTGATGGAGTTGATGGGTAATCGGCGCAGCTGGTCATAGCCATCCTAAAGTCCATGGAAAAGACTCTCATAAGTATCACCAAGTTTCTTAGATGACATAATGACTGTATTATATTCCCGCCTGCCACCCTGACCAGGATAATCAGTTAGAAGATTGATGGATGTATTCCTGTCCTTTGCTACATACCTCCAGCATTCGAGAACGACGAATGGTGATGTGGGTGACATGTGGGGAGGCAGAGCTTGTCTCCACCAATCCTAAAGTCTCTTTTTCTTTTGTCACAATATTACGGAATAAAAGGACCCTCTGGGAAGAGAAAACGAAAAAGGCTGGAGTAGGGCTGGGCGATTCTTGAGATTTTTTAGATTAATTCGAATTTACATTTTAAAATGATTAATTTTTTTTTTTTTTTTTTAAATCGAGGTACCGCGATGTTTTAAATTAAAAATATTAGATACATTGGCAGAATAATTAAGAGGCAATATTGTCCTACCACATGATGATTTTACATGCGAGCACTAAAAGCGAAACTAATGCGACATACACGGGTACATTAGCACATCGCACCCAAACACTGTAGTGGATTCACAAACATGGCAATGGTTCGGTTTTGCGCCGTCGGACACAGACCAAACAAGTCCTCGTTGCACAGTTTGTATTAAAACTGTTGCAACCAAAGGAAGCAGCACAACAAATTTATTCCAGCACCTAAAGCAGAGGCACGCAGCGGAGTGG
>JAABNY020000039.1:37376897-37401297 GCA_015164015.2 Brevimyrus niger | reverse complement strand
ATTTATTTGTCATCTGTAGTTTGATTTTGAGTAGGGGAGGGGAAAATCGATCAAAATCGAAAATCGGATTTATTGTGGAAAAAAATCGGAGATTTTATTTTTAGGCCATATCGCCCGACTCTAGGATGGAGGGTCAAATCCTGAATGGCGATTTGGGATGGAGTGAAAAATAGAAGAGGTACCCTGAAACTTGTAGGGGTATCCCCGTTCACTCACATTTTTGTGCGGGATAACATGGGGAATGTACTGCAGCAACAGCTGAGCTCTTCTCTTTCCCTTCTCCAACTCTTGGAACAGAAGGCTTGGCTTCAGATCTCTGGGAATGCACATGGAAAATGTGAAGGAAGACTCTTAGATAATACAAAAAAATGCAGCAGCAAGTTCATTCCTTTCAATAATTATGAGTGAGGCTAGTATGCCGAAGGAGTCCGAGTCCCAGGGTTACTCACTTGCGTAGCCAGTGGTCATCAGGGGTGAACCGGCGCCGACAATCACGCTCATAAAGCACCATTAGCCAGCCGTGGACACTGTGAAACAGGTCCAGCTTCTCACCCTTAGCATTCTCTAAGCAAATGATGCAGTAAAGAAGTGTCAATATAAACCATGAGGCAAATGGTCACCCTCCTTCTGAGAGCGCCTTACAGAACGGCAAGGGACATACCCAGGATGCCATCCCAGATCATCTTGTACACAAAGTTGTTCAGGAAGGAGGAAATGGTCACCAGCTCTTCAATCTTGAATGAGATTTGCTCCTCGTACACTTCAATGTCATCCAGGATTCTACAATCAATGAAAAATTTGGGCAGTCAAATCAGCCAGGAACCACTGAAATTAAAAGAAACTGATATACAATAAAAACAAACTCCTCCAGGGCCATGTTTCAGAAAGCAGCACTTCTTGGTTAGCTGGATAACTTGTCGGAATTACGGTACCCCAGTTTAAATGGGCTTTATCTTTATTCACTTACATTTAGCCCAGACTACCTTAAATTCAGCATGAAATCCTGCTTCCTGAAACAGGCCCCAGACAGCTGGAGGTGCAGGTGAGCCATCCTCTATTTGAAGTGGGCCCTACGTGATGAGATGCCGGGAGCAGTCACAGAAGAGCATCAGCATGGCAAGGAGCTGCTTGGACTCATCTGTGTCATTGTTCAGGCACTCCAGAAAGAGCTTGAGTCCCCCCTGGGGTCCTAATTCACAAATGAAGGCCCATAGCTTGGGGAGCAGGTCATCCAGGTATGTAAGTCCTGTGGAGGAGGAATGCAAGAGTGCAATTTAGAGGCAAGTATGGGCCTCTAATGAGCCAGAGGTGGACGTGTCATCAAAGAGTTGAAGGAACTGACCAGTGAGGATCTGCAGCCGAATCTGGTTGAGTGTGGTCAGGGCTGTCTGGTAGAGCATGCAGACACTGCACACTTTCTGCACCTCAATGGAGTCCACCCGCCTGCCCCCAACGGGCTTCAGGATGTTGCGTACAGACGCAGACTTCTGGAAGGCTCTCTTGAAGAGGTCTGTGAAATGTGACACAGGTGAAGCCTTGAGAGAAACAGCTTGATGCCTTGGCTTTGTCCAAGCAACCCAAAGAGGGTCACTTTCTTAGGTCATGCAATTTGTGTCTCTAATGCGCTTACAGCATCAAATAAGAGACCTAAAGAGCTACCATGCAACACTGTAGTCTTAGGACTAGAGCCAGCAACCTAGTTAATCATATGGTAAATTTATTATATAGACTTTTATAGATGAATGAAATGTGTGTTGCGTGATGGCACTCGACGGCTGTGTTGTGCTTCGTACTTTTCACCGGCAGGTTGTTCTGAGAAGTGGTGGGCTGTGCAGATTGGGGCATTGGCTCCTGGCTATCTAGCTTTTTGCTAAGAACGTCAGAAAACAGAGTCCGGATGATGGACACCCCCCACAGGTACTGAAGCTGTCGGGTGACCAAAGGCATGGACTCGTTCAAACTGCAAAAGAAGGATGAGATTCTTCAGCCTCGAGGACAGAGATGCCAAAATCCTGGGTTACCTTTGTGTGGTTTCCACTGACCCGTAATCGACCGTCTGAGAGAACCAGCCCAGGACAGGGTGCCAGTGCGTGAGGTTAGACTTCTTCTGGGACACGTAGCGCTGGCAGTAGGACAGCATGTCCGTCAAATCTTTCACAAAATGACCGGCCTCCTCCTCCAGGACCTTCTCAGTGACGTAGCCCAGGTGAATCAGATTCCCTTACAGTTTAAAATAAACAATATCAATCAGTCAGTCATTGTCACACAAGACCGAACTTAAAAGAACTATAATAATTCTCTCTGCCTCAAATTATTGTAAATGGGTTGATCTCTCGAATGAAAACTACAAAAGCGAAACACAGAGGAGACCTACCCAGCAGGCAAAGCGTGTGGCTCCCCTCCAGGCAGACGCATATGTCCATGCACTGCTCTTCCCGGCTCAGGAAGATGATAAACTTCCGGAGCAGTTCGTGAGTCTGAAAGGAGGTCATGCACTGGACAAAACCAAAGAAAGGTTCTTAGAGCATCAGGAAGAAACTGAGAGGTTTGAGGGTTTGGATTTCTGCATTTTGTTGTGACCCCGCCGAGTGGGTTCTGGACCTCCCCCCTCCCATCTTGAATTCACCTCTGTGCTCACCTCAGGTGTGAGAGAGCTGAAGTGCGAGACGATGGCTGGAACAGACATGATGTGGATCAGGAAGGACCTCAGGAGGTTGTCGGAGAAGTGAGCAGCAACAACAGGTCTGAGAGTAGTGAAATGTGCACTTAATTATTCACCAGTGGGAGGCGGAGACTAAGACCATGTTCATCAGTCAGAAACAGATTTTCAGTTTAACTATCCAGCTCAATGCACATCCGTTGAAACAGCTGTCAAAAATATTTCAATATAAAGACTTAGGAAATCACTTTAAATGTAAATTATTCATAGAAACCTGAGCTCAAAATTGTTCCAATTCTGGAACAAAGACATTTTTCAATTCAACACTGCAGAGATACAATGAACAATAGATTCAGTTTAATTAGGATTATACTGATAAATTTTTATTTCTCAACCATGTGACGCCTTATAAAATGGAGCTGAACAAGGGAAAGTTTCAAAAATGTGACAAGAGAAACAAAAACAACATATTCATGATATTTTTAAATCACCAGGATCAGAAAGTAGTGATTCACCTTAATGAAAGCGTGAATATTGCTGTGAGGGTTCCTTTAGAAAACGATGGTCTGGATCGAGCCAGTCCATTAGTTAATAAAATCTGAAAAGAAAAAATCAGTGAGTACCACAGCGAAGCATGAAATAACAGGTGCTTGATCTACAGAGGACTACAGCACCTGCAGAATGGTGTAGAATCCCTTCTGGTTGAGGTGACCCATGATATTCTCACAAATGCGAGTCAGCGCCGGTCGAAGACTCTCCCCTGGCACAACAGACACAGAAACAGTGGATGACCATTCTTTTGGAGTGAAAAAACTGCTGGCTTCTAATGTTGAATGTATTCTGGCATGGAATGTCTTCTCTGGCCTGATACTAACCTTTGCCTTTAACAATCTTCCATGTTGAAGTGTCTGTGAATGTCACCAGCATGGTGAGATACAGAGTAACCAGTTTGCTGTCCTGCATTATGTCAGGCTAGAAACATGAAAGAAAACATCTTAGTCATAATCAATCCTACAACTGGTAAAGTTAATCTCACACTGGCATAGAAAATAATATTCTGGCACACTCCAGAAAGAAATCATACCTTGAGTACTTTCAAGAACTCACAACACACCCACAGTATGTCTTTAATTTGTTTAATCCAAGGGATGGTGAGGTCTTTGGACAGTGCAAGAGACACATACCATGCCTAAAGAAAAACGTATAAAATCAGTTCCAAATGGTGACTGTGATGTCAGCAGTGATCTCCTCCACCCTGCTCCAATAGAAAGATGCCTGAGCACTGACCTTTTGGTCATTTTCTGCTTCCATGCTGCTAAGTATCACACGACAGAGCTTCTCAAACCTCTACATGAAAAGAAAATGGTTAGAATTGCCTAAAAATAGTAATAATGGAATATATATCCCCCATATATCCACCCAATCATACACACCCAGGGTGCAATTAGCGTCTTTAGAATTAAAAAAAATATATATAGCCAAGGTATTTATAGGAATCAATAAAAAATATATAATATGCAATGTTACATACTACTCAAGGTAGAGTCCATATAACTCCATAGTACCAATCTTTAGTAAAATAAGGTATACCACGTTATTTCAATAACCAAGAAATCTAATTTGTATAACTGTATTTAGGCACCACCAGATGACCCAGTCCTTACAAATTATATGAAAAGATAACATGATTTTGTAGGTGCTCATTAAACTCCCACTAAAATATCTCTTTTCTTAAAACATTGCATTAAAATATTAGATTGACTCACCAGCTTATCATCCTTACTGTATATGAATAATAATTTTCTTGCATTTTTAAAAATGGAAAGTGCATTTCTTTTGGTGGTTCCAGCTTCATAAGCTTGAAAGAACTCATCCACCTCTTTCCTAGAGAAGTCAGAGATTGTAGATGTGTGTAAGAAACATCACTACAGCTTAAACACAGTTGTACCATAAATGGCCACAGAAATCAATGTCTATATTAATAGTGCATATATTAGCAAATGTATAATACAACCCTTTCACCTTGTTAGATCTGTATCCTTACTATTTTAATTAGAAGTGAATATTCTGGTAATTTTTCCGCGTGTTCATAATATTGTAACGCATTCACAGTATCAACAATGTTTTTACCAGGTAACTTCATTTGTGCGAAAGCAGCTGTCTATTGCATAAAAGCAAACTTTAATGTTGTGAAATTCTGTGATCTATTAAAATCTACGAGGCTAGGTCCAAGACATCGTGCAAACCTTATTTGCTTCTGCAACCGGCAGCGGCAGAGGAACCTCCGGACCAGTGCCTGGATCTGGGTGGCGGATCTCTCACGCTCCTTATGCCCCTTCCTCTCTTCCCGAGCTTGCCTGGCTTTATCCAGGAACTGGGACTTGGAGGTCTGGGCCACGCTGAACATCTTTCCTTCCTAAATGGCACTATCATTCACGTTACTGAGACGCCTGTCACAGGCCACGCATTTACTGCAAACGACATGCTTTGCCTGTGTTCAGAGGACGTCAATACAGTGAATCAAAACTCTCATGAGTGAAAATACAGATTGTACTGACCGACTGATTTTATCTGGAGATCCTTAGCTCATGCAGCTTGCTTTATATATCCCATCGTCTTGCGAAAATCCCGATTTCCAAAGGGCTGGGGATCGCTTACAGACCTCCAGAAATAACCCGGGATAGAATCAGCATGGGCTGGGGACAGTGTCATCTCTGGGGAAAAACCACACGGAGAAGGTGAACGACGCTGATTTCACGGCAACTAAACCGCAGTTCGTGAAAACTTTAAAAGTTCATCGTTATTGGATGGCTCGTTTTTCTGCGACATTATTGTCCTCCTCAAGTTACAAACCAACAAGAAGCTGGCTGAGCTAGATGCAGCCTGCTTGCTACACCCATTACAAGAAAAAACAACAAATACGTATTACTGTATAACTAATCATATTCATTGCTGAAGCTCAAAATCTGTAATAATTAGCTAAACATAATCCGACGGCATATACAGATGACAAACAACTTATTTAAATCAACAACCCTCAAAAAAGATATAATGTTGCATGTTTGGGTGTAGCCATGGAATGACAGGTTTAACCTTTACTGTATAGCAAATACAAGCATAAATACAACAATATATGTGCCAGTTTAAAAATATTAACCATATCTAAATAACGATTTAAATGACATTTCAACAAAAGGAGCTGATTACGTTTCCTGGCTATTTACTCCTTCAGCTAAACAGCGAGTATTGCAAGCTTGTATCATTCCATTTCCTAACGTAACAAACTAAAGATACACAGCACAAGATATAAAATGAAGAAGAAGTGAAAGCCCGGCGAGGATAACGCTGTCAAATATATGACCGAAGAGAACCAAACGATCCAAAAACAATAAGAGCAAAAAATATACACACAGATCAGCCATTAATCCTGTCGTTGTCACCTTGAAATGTGTCCGTGTAGAAAACGCCCGTCTTTGACATTTACCTAGCAGGCGAACAGGCGCCACCAATTAACACCACACATGTCCGGCTTAAAACGGACCGAATGGGTGACCCTGTCCCCTCTGCAACTCTCAAACAAAACCCACATTAAAATTTGGCAATAATTATTACTCACCAAATGTGTGTTTTAGTTGGGCTTCGTAACGGCTAAACCGACAACAATGCCTTATTTGGGGTGGCGCCGGTTTTGAAGAGATAGTGTATAGTGCGTTTAAAATTTCATTTACTATTGGAGCTGTCACCCGCGTTCATGTGTACGCAAGAATGAAACTGGGCACATTGACATCTCATCTGAATCATGTTATTTTTTTTTTACTGGGTACATATCAGCTAAGTGGGAAAAGATATACTGCACTACCCGGGTAAGAGCAGTTTAAACCGCCCACAAGATCACGCTGTAAAAGCTACCGGAATCAATGTCAGACTCGCCGGCTAAGGGAGAGTGCACCGCATAAAGTACACTTACGTCATTGACCGGAAACGGATGCCTATCATATGAGGCACTTTTTTGGAAGGAAGTGGGCAACTAGCCGACAGCTTCGGAGGGTTGCGGTGCGCTTCTCGATTCTATGGTAATGAAGGAAAAGCGGTTTAAACATTAAAACTCTTGGTATCGCTATTCCGTGTCGGCAGGACGATCTGTGGGTCTGGTAGCGGGGTAGATAATAGCGGACTTTTTGTTTCTTGAGGAATGCAGCCTGCTAATTGCTAACTGCGTTTAGAGGGCAGGAAAGGCACGACTCCATTTTAACTGGCAAATTAACTCGATGTTTTATCTATATTCGGCTCCGATAATGGGGCCGCCCATTTAGTGTAATAGCTGCCAAACCGGGTACCTGGTTACCAAAAGTTGGCGAATGTTCTGCATACTTTAATTGCCAGGCTACCGCTATGGTTAAGGTGTCGCTGGCTAACTTACGTCGTTGGCTTGGTTTCGTAGCAAGTGAAGGGTGTTAGTAATTGGAACTGCTTTACGGTGCTGAACTGGTAGTATCGCAGCCTAAACTATACGCGTATATTGTATGTTCACACCCCGCCTCAGAATTCTCCATATACTGAATGCCTCTTTTGATGTTTACCCTCTTCGGTGGTGATTTTGTTCCTATAACGAAGTGGGACTCTTCTCATTGTTTACACTTGTTAGCATTTACTCGTATTTAAGCCTTTGCCCAGCAACCAGGTTAGACACTAAATTAACTCTAACAGTTTTTGGTATTTCACTATTGAACGTTTAATGTATCGTGAATTATGCGTTACTGGGGTCGAAATACGTATCTGCATATCAGTGACGTTGAACTTCCTGGAGAATGTTCGCCGTGTGTTTGGCTGATGTACCCTGATTATCCCGGTGTATGGAGTGAATCATTGTTCTCCATGTATCCATCTGGACGTTTCTTTAGAGCAAGTTAACGATCTGTGTGGCCACAGCCAGTTCACCTCTTCAGAATCTAACAGTGTAATGTCAGGGGTCTGAAGCCTGGTCTTTAACCACCACCTCATGCCCTTTGTACTTTCAGGAAGAGATGTCAGGAGACAGTATGGTCAGCTCGGCAGTGCCAGCAGCTACGACTAGGACCACATCTTTTAAGGGCTCCAGTCCCAGCTCCAAATATGTGAAGCTGAATGTGGGAGGGGCGCTGTACTATACCACCATGCAGACACTCACCAAACAGGACACCATGCTGAAGGCCATGTTCAGTGGCAGGATGGAGGTGCTAACGGACAGTGAAGGTGCTGATCTGCCGGGGGGGTGGGCTTAAGCCATTTTAGTCTCTCTTGATGTGTGTCTATGTTCTGGGTCTTTTGATTTTGAGTTGCTGTTTCATGTTGGTTCATTCCATAGTATCTAATTACTAACCAAACTCGCTTAGCTTAAATGTGTTTCTGAAAACTTTCCTAAATCATTTAAAAATTGCCATTGTACAATATGTTTATTCCCCTAGATGTTTTTGTCCGCTAATCATGTGCCTTTCTGGCCTGCTGGCAGGAGTGAAAGCTTTTGTGAAATCACAAAGCCTCCTTGATTTATTCGCTGAAAGAAATAATTAGCACATTGTCTAAACTGAGAGCTGAAGCTTGATTTAGTCTGGGGGGTGTTTTAGGAGCAGAGTCTGTTGTGCCCTACTAAATTTACATCGTTACTAGTGAATGAAAGTCATGATTTTTTCACCCAGAATTCTTGCATACAAGGGTTTTATTTTGTTCTTAGCCTATAATTTGATCCCCAGAACCCTGGTTGATGATATTCTCCATTGTTGATGGATGTTAAGGTAACTGACACTTTGCTACAAGTGTATCAAGTTCCAATTCCATCCCCAGGCTGGATCCTCATTGACCGCTGTGGGAAACATTTCGGGACTATCCTAAACTACCTGCGGGATGGGGCAGTGCCACTTCCTGAGAGCCGGCGGGAGGTGGAGGAGCTGCTTGCTGAGGCCAAGTACTACCTGGTCCAAGGCCTGGCAGATGAATGCCATGCTGCCCTGCAGGTACAGTGATCTCCCTCAGCCCTGCTGAGCCTCTCCCTCATTACTGGTACCAGTGTGTGGAGGATACAGTGTAAGCAGCTTGTCCATTACAGAAACTCACTTATCTGTGAAAAGCATTATGGTTGTAGGAAAGTCAGAGGCTCTGTTTGAACTCCAGTAACTCACAGTGGAGTGCTTTGTCTCAAAGATCATGACACAATTTGTATTTCATTTCTAATATTGCCTGCCTGTTGCACTTTTATTTATTGCCAAGAAACTCCTTTGATCTGACGTCAGCAGGCTCATGGGCATTTTGTTTCAGAACAAGGACACTTATGAGCCGTTCTGCAAGGTGCCCCTGGTGACCTCTTCCAAGGAGGAGCAGCGACTCATCGCCACCTCCAATAAGGTGGGCAGACTATCCTGTGAGACGTGGTGAGAAATCGAGGTTAGAAATGTAACCCCTTAACCTGGGCTTTTGCCTTTTCTCTCCATTCAGCCGACAGTAAAGCTGCTGTACAACAGAAGCAACAATAAGTACTCCTACACCAGGTAAGGTGGGCCCATGCGGGAAGCAGGGCAAGAAAGGGGAGGTCTGCCTGCTATGAGGCTGCTGTCACCCCAGTGTGCCGAGTTCCCCTGCCTGACCACATTTCACTGTGCGTTCCAGCAACTCTGATGACAACATGCTGAAGAACATCGAACTGTTTGATAAGCTATCGTTGCGCTTCAACGGACGAGTGCTCTTCATCAAGGATGTCATCGGGGACGAGATCTGCTGCTGGTCCTTCTATGGCCAGGGCCGCAAGATCGCTGAGGTGTGCTGCACTTCCATCGTCTACGCCACAGAGAAGAAGCAGACCAAGGTACCATATACGTGGAGTAAGGGGCTAGGCTTAGGAATGACTGGAATAATTTAATTGGCTTGAATGCAAAAGATGTATGCAGGTAGAGCTCAGCTGTCATGCAGGTCGTAGTGTAAACCAGTGTTTCCCAAACCAGTCCTCGAGGCACACTGGACAGATCCACATTTTTGTTTTATCCCAATTCCCAGAACACCTGACCTAAGCAATCAGGAGCTCTAAGTACCTTGCCTACTTTGCTGTTCCCTTTTACACAGTGATAATGGTCTGAACGTTGTGTCTTTACTATGTATATAACAATAAACATCTTGAAACTACTTGAACATGTGTGCATGGAACTGGGATAAAACAATGTGGATTTGTTCAGTATGCCCTGAGGGCTTGTTTGGGACACACGGGTGTCAACGGCTAAGTAATATAGCTAGCTATGTCAGTTTACTGGTGTCCTGCATTAGCTCTATACCACTGTTTCCCAGCTGGTGGGCCACAGGACCAATTTCATTGGGTCGCAGAGTTTCTGGTTATAAAAAAAAAAGTGTCGGTTCTGAGGCGAAAGCAGGTGAGGAGCACTGCTCTGTAGCACTTGTGCTGTACAGCTATCGTGCTACAGGTAACTGAAACAGGCAGCTTGGCTGACTTTGTGCCAAACACACTAAGCAGTTAATCCAGCCGACACGGTTTTGTAGTAGCGTATTAAAAAAAGAACAGTTTTCTGTCATCCTGATGTTTCTGGTGCATCCTTCCAAGGTGGAGTTTCCGGAGGCCCGCATCTACGAAGAGACGCTCAACATCCTCCTGTACGAATCCCAGGATGGGCGAGGGCCTGACAACGCCCTGCTGGAGGCCACGGGGGGTGCAGCGGGCCGCTCGCATCACCCCGACGAGGATGAGGAGCGCGAGCGCATCGAGCGCGTACGCCGGATCCACGTGAAGAGGCCGGATGACCGCACGCACCACCACCAGTGACCATGTCACGCGTATACACAAGCCGTGCGTAAACATGCATCCACACACGTACCCTCACAACTAGAAGCCTGTGCCCCGTGCCTTATAACAACCACCACTCCCCGCACAGGAGCCCCCCCTCCCCACAGTTACCCCCAGCTACCCCCAGCTGGGGTCGGGACTCTTTCCGGAGCCATGGTGCTCCTGGTTTTTGAATCTGCTTCACTATGACTGACACGATGCCGGAAGCCGGGGGCTCGCCGCAGCACGTGTCTTTTGGCACCACATCTCCCCTGTTGTGGTGCGGAATGGGTGGGAAATGTGTGTCTGGGGAGGAGCAACACAGTCTGTGTCTTGGCAGTCCATGTCATTCTGAGCTTGAAATGCAGACGGGCGTAACTCTCCTTCAGTCAAACTGGTGGTGCCCCGACACAGTCTAGAACCAAACCAGAACATTCCTCTGAGCTCTACAGTGCATTAGCGCTTGGCGATTAGCTTAGTGGAGTCCCCTCAGCTGCCCTAATTTGTCTTGCTGTGACGTCATGGTGGCCGCTCTGGCACGGGAGGTAAAATGTCTTAAGAATCAGACATGGGATTACAGGACTGCTCATTAATAATCCTGTAGTCTGGGACATTTCTATTCCAGCCAGGCAACAAGCTGCCCTCCTCCTGCCTTCTGGTCTGTTTGTCTTTTCCTCAACCCTTAATTGTGTAATAAGAGCTGGGAATATTTTGGATTCTGTTATCCAGGACTGTAATTGACTGGATGGATGGTCTCAGTCCTGGAAGGTTATAGCTTCTGTTGGTTTCTCTTTTTTTTTTTCTTAATGAAAAGCTGTCATCTTCCAGTATTGAGTGACTAATCAGAGTTAGTTCAGTTCAAGAAAAGTTAGTCAGGGAAGATTTTAAGGAAGAGTTGAGAGCCTACTCCACCACCCAATATTTGGTTATCAGGTGGTGTTTACTCATCTGTCACATCATCCTGAAAACATCTTATGTATTCTGTATGTCCATGTATACTGTAGTCCATGTGTGTTCCAAATGATGTAATTTGAGTCTTAATAACATTGTGCAAAAGCATGTATGAAAATTGGATGGATGGAAGTGGTTAAGTTCCACACAGAAATTTGAAACAGATTTAATTTTATAAATGTTATGTCTGAAAAGTTTGTAGCAAGTGTGCAGAAGCATTTTGTTCAGAGGAGAGTGAATTTGAACACGTCTGACTTTTATAATGTTCATTTTTGAAGTGTACTATTGGTGGTGGTGAAAAACCATTTTGGAGGTGAAAGGGTGAGGTAGTGTTCGTATTCTGTTTCAGGTCCACCAGAGGACAGTGTTTCACAAAATTTTTCAAGACCATAGAAGGCTTATTTTGCACTGTTTATTTTGTGTGTCTTAATTTTGTTTGTCTTGGGTATTTTTTATAGTTTAGTAATGGAGCAGCAGACAGCCCCTCATTTTAATTCAGTCCAGTATCCGTATGCTTTGTGTTTTGAAAATGTAAGTTTTGGGCATGGTGTGAGTTGTTCAGTTGTTAATTTCATGTGTAGAATTGGAGACCAAGACCAAAATGGGAAGCATATTCCTTCATCCCTTTTACAGAAAGTTATTTAAAAACTAAACTTGTGCTGCATTGTAACTTTTTTTTGAAAGGAATAATTGGTTTGTTAGGCTTAAGTTTGTTTCTTAAGCAATCATTTCACAATGAAAATCTTTGTACATATGCACAGTGAAGTGTCTTATATTTATACATTATCACAATAAAAACACTTTAAGTATACTTGCGGTGTATGTTTTGTATATGCTGTGATATCATGGACAAAATACTTTAAATGCTTTTTCATACCAAAAATAATTTTTTTTTGGAAGGTTTAAACATGAAAATCACTTTTATTTTGTGCCTTTTAGTAGGATAATCATAACACCTAAACCTGCATTTTTGTGGAAGACTTTAAAGGATTTGACTTCAGGAATTTTATATTTATTTCATGGGGTGGTTGAACACTGGAAACTTTTCAATAGTGTCCATTGTACCTTGCTATGGGTAATGAAAGATTGACTTTCCTTGAATAATTTCAGTCCTTAAAAGTTCACCTCATATTTTAGGATGAAATGTACTATAATTGTGCCCTAACCATCACCTGTCTGTCTCAGGATGAGAACAGTGGTGCCCCATCTTGGGGAAGCTACTGACTCAACCTTTAGGGCCATTCCATATCCATGGGCTTTGTAGACCTGTATCCATGAGTTCTCGCGTACAAGAATCACCGGGATTTGCTTCTTGTTGATACCTGGATGTGAAACAGATGGGTTCTATGAGGGAGGAACTGAATATTTCACACACAGCAACTTCAAGAACAGACTAGCATAATGTAACCATGAGTGGATATAATACCTTTTAACTTTTTTTCTGTTTGATGTTGATTTCAAAATGTCTTTTGCTTTTCATATCTACTGTAGTAAAAGGCAGTGTTAACTAAATGGAACCGTTGTAGCAGCCTGTGACTACTTACCACCATCAGGTGGCCATTCTTGGCCTTGTATACCATTGCCTCCTGCCCACTGCTGAAGTCAACATACCCCTCTTTGCCTGGCTTGATGTCAAACTTAATACTGGAATGGTGATATTAAAGCAGGGGTGTCAGCCTCAAGGTCTTACAGGCAATAGGGAGTGCATAACCCAAATGAGATTTATTAACCTTAATACCTTGTTTGAGCTGTAGGTTCCTAGGTTAGTGCACATAAATGTATTGTTGGATGCCAGAGGAACAGAATGGCTTGGTGGAGAAGCTCACCTGCCTTGAACCACTTTAACGACGTTGCGCTTGTTTGCCACCACGCTCAGTTTGGTTAAAGCTTCAAATAAATGGTCACACTGCAGGACAAGGTCCCCCTGGTACCAGAAGAAAACAGGGATCCATGCGTTTAGATAGCTCTTTCAACATGTGCTGACAGCCCAATGCCGAGTCACCAGTTAAATCTACCGTTGGCAGAGAGATACAAGTGTCTGAGTGTCTCAGGGGCTCACCTTCTGTTTGACTTCAGGTGCCACATGGAGGATCAGAATGCCATCACTCAGAGTGCTAACGGATATACCTGTAAGCACAGAGGAAGTTTGCTTGCTCAGGAATCCTGAGGACATTGCGTTGCATCACTAGTCAAGTTCTAGAAAAGGAATAGTTGTGCAGGGTTCAGTGATGGCCTGAAAAATAGCCTTTAACCATATGACAGAGCTGGTCACCTTTGAGTGAGCTATACTCCACCCGTTGCTTTATCTTGGTTTCCTCCACCAGGTAGGCCGCAGTCTGAGTTAATATTAGCTGTCGTGGATGCGGCTTGAATCCGTTCCTGTCATACTTCACTACTGGGGTGCTGTACTGCAGGGTACCAGAGGCAGAGGTGGACAGTTCTTTTTCTCCATTAAGGGGATATACATAAGACTAAGGCTGCTCACTGAAACTCTACCTTTAGTATTTCATCTGAAAGGACCTGATGCTACAATGTTTCATTAAGCATCAGTCCGTATTTTGTTAACTTTGTGTGCATTTGTGCAGATATTTGGGGTTGAAGTGTTTGTTTGACTTGCCTTGATGCGTTCATGGCGAATTATCTGTAGGACATTCGCATTGATGTCATGTTCACCTGTACGCACAGAGGAAGGTTAGCTATAATACCCTTGTTCTCAAATAATCACACACCAAGGTTGTTAAGGGATGATGCTGAAAGGAAACCGACTGATCCTGGTGTCTGCAAAGGGTTTGGCAAGACTCTGGGGGTAGCTGTCCTTCTTCCCCTTGAACAGCTCACTGGTCACCACCTTTAACTGCAGCTGAAGGAAAACATTATTATGGGCACTTTGATATTTCAACAGAAAAAACAGCATTCATGATTCACGCACAATAAATTAAACTAGTGAGGTCAACTGTGAAGTTTCTAATGATCAGGTGATCAGGCAATGACCTCCCTGAAAAAGTTAGGAAAGATTAGGTTGGGATCGCCACAACTGACCTGTGCTTTCTGCTGTGCGGTGATGCCCTTGACATACCTCCTCACTAGGAGTCGCATGTGAAGTTTGCGCAGCATCTCTGAGGCCTGCACAAAACCATGGTTGACCAGACATATAGTTACGATACACTATAACATAGTAGTGCTGCATGCAAGTCATCATCCCTGGATATGGTCAAGATGCAATGCTAGAGACAAGTGAGATGTAAGCAGGAAAACTCATGGTGAATTCAGATTTCCATTATGAAGTCATTTCACTATCAGTAGCTTCCTCACCTCTTTCACCACAGGTGGAGGTGCCAGCCAGGTGGTTTTGTCCAGGACAGTTTTGGGCAGCTGATTCTTCAGCCTCGTTAGATAACTGTGTCTGACAAACGTGAGGTATTCCGAATTGTCTGTGGTGGAGGCCTCGTGTCTGGTCATGTACCCCTTAATGAACCTACAGGGCCAAAAAAGAAGGATCTTTACTTCATCTTTCCCACTTTTGATTCCTGGAACCAGGGATAGTATTAATTCAGAAGCTATAGACAGCAGTCAGACAGAAAGTTGGTTTCAGTTGGCTGAGATCTGGGTGGTATGCGAGGTGTTACTTTTTGATGACTTTGACAGCCCAAGCCCTCCTCTCTCGCTCTTTCCTGGCCTGAACTCCTCTCCAGCAGGTCTCAATCTTTGTAGCTTATGAAGAAAGTGAAACATCGCACCAGTTTGGCAGAACTGATTTTTCTGTGCTTTTCAGGTTTAAAAGTAGAATAAACACAGGAATTTTGGCCTTCATTTTTCCTACTGACCGCTTTGGAAACCATCTCACACACTATACTCCTTACATGTATTGAAAAATCTGCAACCCTGACCCGGAAAACATATAATTCTTGTCTTTTATACTGGTTTATTATATCTGCCGATCTGTTCGTGCTTAAGTCTATGACTGAGGAGTGCAAACCATTGTCTGGAAACACAAGTTAAGGTAATTCTGCTTACCTGCTTCTTTCTGTTTCTGGAACTCGTTTTTTACTCTGTAACCCTTATATTTGGCTTGGATCTTTGAAGCTATATGTGTATAAAAAGGAATGGCAGAGTTTCCACTTAGGGAATCTTTTCTGAATAGTTGGTTTGTTATACTTGTGTTTTTATTATGTTGCACCTACCCAGCTCGTGCTTACAGATCTCATAGGCATCTTCTATGGCAAACAGCGTCTTTGGATGGCGGATAAATATCTTTGTTCTGAAAATATAAAATACAAGTAAATAATAAACAAATATTTCAGAGTTTCTCATTCTTCATCCATGACACAACAGTGTACAGTGAACATTATTTCAACCAACCTCTATTACAAATAATGAAATTTATGAATTTTAAAGCATACATGCTTGTAAGCTATGGAATCTTTGATAATATTGGTGCTTATAACTATGAATATGAGTAATATTTAACTTAATTCAGTACAATTAGTGCCATTATGATAAATCATACATCAAATCAAAATTGGTATTGCTTTTATATAGTCACATTGTTACGGCAATCAACCTTGAGGTAATGTCATGTGACATTAGCTGAACTCTGGTCAGATATAGCCCACATTCTGATTGGTTGTCCCTACCTGCCCATCTTATAATCATCCTCCTTATAGCCCAAGTGTATGAGTAGTTTCTCCACCCCTACCGCTGGCACTCCCTTCCAGTGAGGCCAGGTGGCTGGACACAGGGGCTTGTACCTGTGCAGACGAACAGACACTCATCTGCTTAAGAACACTAACTCTAGTGGGCAAATCGATCCAGTGATGCTTCACTGTCTGTGCCATCGCTTGCGGTCCGCATACCTTTGCAGGAAGACCTCGTAGCGGCGCCGGTAAGCAAAGCCGGCACGCCTCACCCTCAGATGCTCCATCAAGCCCAGGTACGTCACTTGGTGCCTCACCAGCATGTCATCGAAGCGCCCTATGGCGGGACAGAGGTTAAGTTCACATCCAACCAAGATACGTACTGGGCAACACTGACCCAGAGCTGAAACCCGCTCAGCAGGTAATACCCTGGCCTCATTCCTCCAGAGTTGGGGGTGTAATTCTCACCCCTGTCTCTCCCTGTTTGCGTGGCTTTTCATCTGACACTGCAGACCTGCACTTCGATAGGCTAAATTCTTCTGGTAAATATTAGGCTAAATACATGCATAGTAACGTTTACCCATTTATACAAATTATTTTTCCCTAAAGCAATTCAGGAGGCAAAACACCTCCTGGGATTAGAACTGATCACCTACCTGCTATGAGTTCATGTTCCTTATTGCTGCAGATTGGGGGAGGCTTGGCCTCACCTGGCAGTTTTGCTTCATTGGACTTCAGGCATCGTATATACCAGGGCTGCTTGGCCATGAGGATCTCTGTGAGCTCAGCAAGGCTGCTTTTAAACTGTGAGGCCACCTGTGGAAGGATATGGACCACATGTCCTGCATGGTACCCATGACATCTTCCTGTACCAGCAACAAAACATGCATCGGTTTTATCTCCTTACCGTTTCTGGCCTTTTCTTGCTGTCCACTTCTGTGGGTGGGAAGCAGTGCCTGACGATACCATTTTTGGAATGTCGGATCATCTGCACCACACACACACGCACACACACACACACACTCACACTCATTAGTGAGGCCTCTCCACTCGTTCTTAGTCTAACATGATTCAGAATTCCTACTCTCAGCAAAATTTAAAAACATAACACATTTTGAGGTGATATTGCCTTAATCTCTTTCCATAGATTATAAATATTATATATAATATTAATATATAATATGATAACATTTAAATAATATAATAACATTATATAAAATTTGTAAGGAAGGTGCCTCATAATTTGACATTAAATACACAGTCAAATCTATTGTCAGTAATGAGTGAGACAACTGCACTGTTATTTATGACACGTTCACTGGGTTTAATGAATTAACAGCTTGACTGAAACAGGTTCTTTGCTGCCCTGGCATGTATAGTTTGTATAGCTGAAATCTGAGCACTTACATCTTTGATGTTCCTGTACAAAAGGTCATTGTTTTTGTCAATGAATCCTGGAATGATAAACAGGAGATATGAGGCCAAGTTCCTGGAGCAGGTCTAGTTCTGCAATTTATGGCACAACATGAATTGCTTCACATTGCGTCTTGGACTTCTTTGGATTATGTTGTGCTGATGTACAGTGGGGCAAGAGGACTGCAAATGTAGCTCGTAATGCTACTTTTCAACATCTCACTTGAAAGAGCATCAGAAAGGTTACCAACATTTGATTAAACCAAAGCAACAAGACTACGAGTCCATTATTAAAATACTCTGTTGACATTTCTGGAGTCCACTGATAAGATTGGTTAGTCTTGTGCAGTGTTTCCCAATCTGGTCCTCTGGGACTCAGAGCCGGTCCATGTCTTTGCTTCCTCCGATCTCATTGCCAGAAAGTCCACATTTTTGCTCCGGTAGGAAGCCAAGAGTGAGCAAAAAACATGGACTGTCTGTGGGTCTCTGAGGACCGAATTGGGAAAAACTGGTCAAGAGGTTTATGCCCCTCAGAAATCTGAATTTAAACTAATTTTCTTGTCTAGCCTATCTCTGTATGTTATGTGTTATGCTCACTTTTACTCATATATTGTAATTTAAATGATTTTCCAAGTAAAAATTAACATGAGACCCACCAAAATCTGTCTGTTTCGTGTGAACCACTACAATAGCTTTGTCTAATATCCATTAATTTCATAATTATACAGACTGGCCAAAGGTTACTATTGTGAACTTGGCTGAAGGAAATATTTACTATTACAAGTTCCCAAAATATCTCAGTGTTGAAGATTCTCATAGTTAAGTTCTGTGTTCCTTGGCATCAACAATAAACAAGTGTCCCAACTGCAGAAGTTTCCCAAAATGTTGCAGCAACATATGAGAAAATACAATAAAACAATGCAAAAGCTTCTCAGCTGCTCCTATGCTGCCCCGTGTGTGTGATCGATATCTGCCTGCATGCATCTGCATGGCCAGACTCACCCACTACACAGTACGTGACCTCGCCAGCATAGTGAAGCAGGCGAAAGTCCCCTCTTTCCATGGTCTTGCGTATCCTCTGGTCTGCAAGTCTGTGTCTGTTAGCCACAACATTGATCAAAAACTGAAGTTTAAATAACATCTTGCCAAAGAACATACCCATGATACAAATTACATGCCATGTATAGCTGGAAATTATTTGGGCTTTAAGAGCTGCCAGTGATTACTCTGGATATTTTTGTGTATCTGATGACATTAAGTCAGTGTAAAAGAAAAGCTCCACAATATAGGGGGTCAGAAGGTTGGTGGAAGGGGGGGTTACGTGATAAAGTGAGGGTGGGTCCCCATCCTCTCCTCCAGTCTCTCCAGGAATGTTATATCAGTGGTGTCCCCCGGCCTCATGCACTCCTCATCCTTAAGAGGAACATGGTAAGTGAGGATGGGATGGTTTGTGAGCTGCCCACAAAATCCATTGCACTTCACATCACAGGGGACCATGATCTGCCACATACAGTGATGGCTGTCGAGCAGATTCCCTCACCAGCATGGAGATGATGCCCGTACGCTTCTCTTCCACCAAGTCACAGATGATCTTGTTGTTGAAGAACTGAACCGGTTCCCACTGGGACAGAGAGGGACAGGGAGCCTTTGGCTGTGCTCATCCACTTACAGTTCTCCGCACAACAATAGGGCTCTATAACAGCTAAAGGAGCCCCCAAAACACAGAGTAACGCCTCAGCACTCTGAGAGGACAGGCACAGAAACATATTGTCAAAATCTAAAATTCTAATGTCTATTTCACTAAATTCATCACCAATCTATCCATAACTAGAAATATCCTTCCAGATATTTTACCTTGTACCCAGCCAGGAGGGTGTCCACTGTGAAAAAGGTAAATAGTGCAATACCATCTAAGAACAAAGCAGACACTTAAAACTCCAAGGAGGATTAGCCTTACCTTAACTCCTATTTAGAAATGAACGTCACTAAAAATTAAGCCTTTGAGTTACCAACAGCCAACTGCCCTCCACAATGTAGGATCCAAAACAATCAGACAGGAACAATTCTGGGCATGTACTCTGGTCCCATTTACCACTGCAGGTGCCCTCCTGGGACTTATACTGACGTCACAGCCCCCCCCCCCAAACACAATGGCTCTCCAACCCGAGAAAGCCCACATCAACATCCCAACATCCCAGATCAAACTTCTTCTAAAAGAAAAATCCAGCAAACAACCCCCTTTATTGCATCTATTTTAATCAAGAGCATAAATTTGGGTATGGACAGTGGGTCGTGTCCCTACCAGTATTGTGGGAAAACCCTGTATGTTTAGGCCTAGAACAAACTTCTCGAAACTATAAAGACAGGATGTCCCAGGGGTCTTGACACTGTCCTGTTCACCTCGATGCCCTCGGCCTCATACTCCTCCTGCTCCGACTTCAGCGTCAGCTGGATGAAAAGCTGCTGCAGCTTCTCATTGCAGTAATTAATGCAGAACTGCTCAAAGCTGAAAGCACAGGGGAGTGTTAAAGGTGGTCAGCAGCAGTAACAGCAAACAGCAGGGAGCCTGAGCAGCCACTTCGGAGATTGTGTGCAATTAACATTCAGCAGGTAGAGTAACATGCTAATACCTCAATGAAAGTATAGTGACTACCATTGAACAATATACTGACTGATTTTAAGTTATGCTTATACATTGACAGACGATTCTGACAAAGCTGTGCATGGGTCTTGCCTGCTATTGTGGAAAAAAAACTAAAAAAACTAAAGCAAGCAGTTACAGTAATAATGTTATGTAAAAGTGCCTGCATTTCACAATATTAATCATCCTAAATTGTATGGTGGTACAGATCATGAAGCACTTTTGAAAAAAACCAATTGAGAATTAATATTTTCAACTGGATCAACAGTAAGTAGAATGACTGAATGGTACCATGGTACCAGGAATTAAAGGCTTAGGGCATAAATAAACAAACCACCTCGTTCAGCTCGTCAGAGTTTTACTTACGTAAAAAGGTTGTGAGGGCACAACTAAAAACTATTGTTTCAGAAAGATAACCAATCACACAGTAAAGGAGGTGGGACCAGGACATCTAGGCCCATACTCACAAAGCATTTTATTTTACCACTCTTAAACCACACTAAAAGTTTTTAAATAAGATTTTTTTCTAAAAACCTATTCACAAAATGGCTGAGAGTAACTTTTAGTCATGAAAAGAGCCAACTCTTAAGCTAAGAGTAAGACTCCGTCTTTATGGGTGACGTCAGTTCTCATGCACAAGCTTGCCTGAAATAACCACAGGGACTAGTAGATGAGAGGCTAGTATGTGCTGGTGAAAATGTATGCTGCAACATATCTTATAAACAAATACAGTGGAAACCCCTTATCGTTATCATGGTTATAGTGATCTACTGCTTATATGGATCAAAAAGCTATAGGTACAGAATCATTCCTCTACAAATTCCATCTAAATTATTTGTTTATATCAGTCAAGTAGTCAGCTTACAGTCTTTTGGTCTTTTTAAACATGACATCATATGGAAAAAATTAAAACTCATATAATGTTATTTAACAATGGAGGCGTGGAACATGGCCCATTCGGACTCAATGTCACCCGCCTCCCCCGGGACATGGGGGAGGTTCTGCCGGAGGTAGGAGTTGAAACGCCTCCTGACAGGGGATTCCACCAGACGTTCTTGGCATGCCCTTACTATACGCTTGGGCCTGCCAGGCCTGCCTGGCTTCCTCCCCCACCAGCGAAGCCAACCCACCACCAGGTAATGATCGGTTGACAGCTCCGTCCCTCTCTTCACCCAAGTGTCTAAGACATGCAGCCGCCAGTCCGATGACACGACTACAAAGTCGATCATCGAACTGCGGCCTAGGGTGTCCTGATGCCAGGTGCACATATGAACACCCTTATGCCTGAACATGGTATTCATTATGGACAATCCGTGACGAGCACAGAAATCCATCAACATAACACCACTCGGGTTCAGATCGGGGGGGCCCGTTCCTCCCAGTCACGCCACTCCAGGTTTCACTGTCATTGCCCACATGAGCATTGAAGTCCCCCAGCAAAACAAAAGAGTCTCCAGGAGAAATGCTCTCCAACACCCCTTCCAGGGACTCTAAAAAGGGTGGGTACTCTGAACTGCCGCTTGGCGCATAAGCGCAAACAACAGTTAGAACCCATGCCCCCACCCGAAGGCAAATGGGGGCTACCCTCTCCTCCACTGCGGTAAACCCCAATGTACAGGTGCCCAGCCAGGGGGCAATAAATATGCCCACCCCCGCTCGGCGCCTCTCCCCGCAGGCAACTCCAGAGTGGAAGAGGGTCCAACCCCCTTCAAGGAGCCCAAGTCATGCGTGAGCCCGACTATGTCTAGCCGGAACTTCACAACCTCGCGCACCAGCTCAGGCTCCTTCCCCATCAGTGAGGTGACATTCCATGTCCCTAGAGCTAGCTTCTGCAGCCGAGGATCGGACCGCCAAGGTCCCCACCTTTGGCCACTGCCCAATTTACAACACGCCCAACCCCTGTCACCCCTCCTATAGGTGGTGAGCCCATTGTAGGGGACCGTGTCCTTTGGAGAGTCCTGTGGGGGGGTGCTCCAGAAGTATGGGGTGCCAGGCTTCCTTTTAAGGGCTGTTTGGTCCCTATATGATCGGTGCCAGAGTCTGGTCTGCATGGACAGCAATAAGTCGGACTTGTTTCTGGTGAGGGTTGGACTCTTGGGCTGCCCTCTGTCACTGATTCTGGTTATAGTTTTTATGGAATTTTAACAGAATTTCTCGGTGCAGCCAGGGCGTTGAGGGTGTCCGGTTTGGTGACGTCAGGATTAGGTCTCTGCTTTTTGCAGATGATGTAGTCCTGTTGGCCTCATCAGACCGTGACCTTCAGCTCTCGCTGGGACACTTCGCAGCTGAGTGTGAAACGGCTGGGATGACAATCAACACCTCCAAATCAGAGACCATGGAGCAGGAAAAGGGTAGAATGCTCTCTCCGGGTTGGAGATGGGGTCCTCCCCCAAGTGGAGGAGTTTAAGTATCTTGGGGTCTTGTTCACGAGTGGGGGGACGATGGAATGGAAGATCGACAGGCAGATCAGTGTAGCGTCCGCAGTGATGCGGGCACTGTATCGGTCTGTCATGTTAAAGAAGGAGCTGAGCCAAAAGGCGAAGCTATCGATTTACTAGTCAATCTACTTTCCTACCCTCACCTATGGTCATGAGCTGTGGGTAGTGACCGAAAGAATGAGATCGTGAGTGCAAGCGGCCGAAATGAGTTTCCTCCGCAGGGTGGCTGGGCTCTTCCTTAGAGATAGGGTAAGGAGCTCGGTCATTCGGGAGGGACCCAGAGTAGAGCCGCTGCTCCTCCGCATTGAGAGGAGTCAGATGAGGTGGCTCGGGCATCTGATTAGGATGCCTCCTGGACGCCTTCCTGGTGAGGTGTTCCGGGCATGTCCCACTGATAGGAGGCCCAGGGGAAGACCCAGGACACGCTGGAGGGACTGACTCTTGGCTGACCTGGGAACGCTTCGGAATTCCCCCAGAGGAGCTGGATGTAGTGGCCGGGGAGAGGGAAGTCTGGGTTTCCCTGCTGAGACTGCAGCCCCCGTGACCCGACAGGATAAGTGGGAGACAATGAATGGATGGATGGATGGACGGCCATTATTTTTTAGGAGTTCCACCTAAATGTGCAACTTACAGTAGGAGCTACTTTTGCCTTAAGATGCTTTGTGAATACAGACTCTGACTGGTTGGTCCCTCCTCCTCTACAGTCTGATTGGTCATCTCACTGAAGAAATCATTTTTTGTTCTGCTCTCAGACTCCCATGAGCTTCTACCTACCTATTAACATAAAACACTTCAAAGCCATAGATGTCCAGGAGTCCTATGACGTTTTTTTTGCTTGAATCCTACAATGATGAAAGAGAAGTGTACACAATGTTTCCAGTCTCCTAAATACACACCACGCATAACACACATGCATGCACTCACCAGATTTTCCAGTGAATCATTGATTTTGTTAACGATCCATGTGAACATGCGACCATATAGAGCTTTGGCCAGTGCATCCCTAGCGTAAATGGCATGGTCCACTGAGAAGGGGCTGAGCACCTGAAAGACACACGGAAAGAGGGGTGTAAAGGCTGTGAGACCTGGTATTGCCCAAGGTAGACGCCTTGGTGTTCATCTCCAGAAGCTCCTTCACCTCCTCTGTTTTGGCCTCGATCTTCCGGAAGGTTAGCGCCTCCTGTAGCACTTGCACATGGATCCCCAGCAGCTGGAGAAGGAAATCCCGCAGTGGGTCAGGTGCTTGCTACTCTGGCAGGTGATGCTGAATTGAGGTCAACTGTTATTTCTCCCCCTCACCTTCGACACCCAGCGTAGCTCTGCTTTGCTGCTCAGATGTGCACATCCATCCCTATCAGCCTCAAATTGGACATTGCCCAGGTGGAGCACACTGGCGACAATCCCTAACAGGTGCTGTTTCAAAAGGGAACAAAGGCTGCATTATACACTGTCCAGAACTCTATCTGGTCTTGCAAATCTAAGAGACACTTTTAAATTGGTTTGAGCCATTTCCTCTTCGTGTGATACATTAAAAAGTGTTTTTATTCATATTTGGTATTAATGTTCACCTCAATATCCTTCTCTGAGAAGTTGATGATAGTAAGGGCATTTCGCATTGTCTTCCAGTCATTCTTGTCATTGATAGTGCGGCCAGTTCTACACTCCCCCTGGTGAACAAATGTGGAAGCAAAATGATGTGAATACTAAGAGGCATTAAGAGATGCTGCAATGGGTTGCCGTCCTGACCTGGGTAATTCCCTGTGTTGTGCCCATTACTTCTGGGATAGGCTCCAGACCCCCACTACCATGCAATAGGACAAAGAATATGGAAAATGGGTGGGTGGGTGGGTGGATGGATGGATGGAT
>JAABNY020000039.1:37362391-37374624 GCA_015164015.2 Brevimyrus niger | reverse complement strand
ACACAAAAAAAAGAAAAAAAGAAAAAAGAGAGGGGGGGGGGGGGGGGGTGGGATGGATGGATGGATGGTCGGATATTATGAAAAGACCCACTGCATTGGAGGAATTATACTTGGAAATAAGCAAATGAGATAGGGGAAATGCAATGGTTAGACTTAGTCACCACAACACTGAACATGCCATTTGGGAAGCCAGAAGAGCGAAACACAAGACAGAACATTCTGTAGAACTGCTGTCGATGTGGATGCCAGGAGTTTAGATCAACATAATGGCACTTAAAAGCAATAGATCATACACAACACAACTTAATATAGGCAATGAGGATTATTAATGTAGAAACACACATGAAAGATTCCAGACAGATATTGTTCACTATTTAAATTTTCTGTTTAGTGATATACTGCACTTACCTGTACCAGGTAGCTGTAGTGCTTACAATCACGCTCCAGTCCCAGCAGTCGCAATGTCTCCTCCTCTCCACCCTCCACCAGCTGGTAGAAGATGTGGAAATTTCTCTCCCCGTGGTTTTGGTGCACCACCCGGGACTTCTCCAGCAGGTAGCTAAGGATGTGGCCCCCGACCGCCTCCCCCTGCATAAGAGGAGGAATTGCATTTGACTCTCACGGAGCGTTTGAAGGTGGATCAGATAGGCTTTCTGCCCAGTTTCCTGACCTGCCTGTCGAACTGGATGTCCATATACTTCCCAAAGCGGCTTGAGTTGTCATTCTTCAGTGTTTTGGCATTGCCAAATGCCTTTTGAATGAAAGAGGGAGACCCGGGGAGAATTTACACAAGGAAAAATATGGCTAACAGGTGGGAAGATGAGCCATGGCTGCCCTTTTGGTTATATTAAAGCCTGGTTCATACTTCCTGCAGATGTGGCTGACACAGTGCGAGCGCCGTAGTGCTGGAGCGTCCTTACACCAGACAACTGCATACTTTGATGCCAGGGCTAAAGAAGCACTGTAGAGCAAAGCTGCTCTTAAAGTCACATTAATGAAGTGTGGTATAACATTTATACCACACTTCATTAAAGAATTTTACTAAAACAATAAGATATGAAAATAAAATTAAAAACACTCCTCTACTTACAAACTTTCAATTTATGAACTTTCAGATATACTAAGTCCAACCTTGTTCCTTGGCCTCCCGTTTTCTGTCCACATTTTTTTTCTGCACTCCAATTCCACCTAGTATGACTTCTGACTGCTACTCCCACTGCACAGCAGCGTAATGTGTGTACTCCCAGCATCCCAGTTCTTTGTACTTGCATATACCCTTAAAATGATGTTGATAAACGACTTAAGAATATTTCAAGTTATGCGTAACTCATTCGTAAGTAGAGGAGCGTCCGTACAACTAAATGAAAACTGGTTATGAAACTACCTGAAATAAAAACAATCTTCAAGTACTCTCCATTACCATATTAAAATCTAATTTAAAAATTATGAATTTAGATTACAACTTAGAAATTAGTAAAACTTAAACTGAAAGTAAAATATATAAAAACTAAAGAGATCTACACCTTTAAAATAAAAACTAATAAAACCACTCTGAAAACTAACTAAACCTAATTTTAATAAAACTTGAAAATAATATAAAGACTAAATTGAAAAAAAAAAATCTAATTTATAAAAACACTGATTCAAAGACAAAGACGTTACATATATTTTATTTACGTTTGCAGGTATCCGGGAGTCTTTATAATCCCATAGTGAGGAATCATATAAATACAGGCATTATTAGACTTCCCCAGGCAACCTTTTTTAATCCCCTAGCCATCTTTGTCTTCAGTCTGATCAAAGACAGTAGAAAAGGTGTTGATATATGATTTTTGGTCCAATCTCCCTTCTGACTTTCTGCTACTTTACCCCTGGCCAATGAATGATCGAGGTATGTCTGCTTCACTGAATAGGATGTCCACACTGACACCAAAAATTTTTCGAGTGGTATGTGCCTTTCTGCACAACCCCCCAATATAGTTCCCATACCTGACATTAGTGAAGCAATTATGTCACCACAATGCATACTGTGCATACAATGGTGCGTCAACAGTAAGTATGAACCAGCCTTAATGGAACAACTAGTGTGCAGATCATGGGTCTGGCAGGAGAACCCTGACCTCCAGCACTGGATTGGAGACCAGCATCCGGTCCCTGATGCTGTCCAGCAGACTTGAGGTTGGACAGCTGACTGCATAGAACTGTAGGATCTTCTTGCAGGCTTCCGTCTTGCCAGCTCCACTCTCCCCGGAAATAAGGAAGAAATGATTGTTCATCTCCGTCAGCATGGCATGATAGGCATTGTCAGCCAGGGCGTAGCTGCATGAATAAATGATGGGAGGTCTGAGATGTCATTAGCCACAGGTCTGCCACGTCATTGCCTGTTGCCAAGGTATAGCCCAAAACATGGATGCCAACTCACATGTGTGGAGGCAACTCAAAGAAGTTGACACCCATGTAGATGTCCATCTGCTTTTTGGTATATATGCCCAGCTCTTTGTAAGGGTTGACTGAAACCAGCAGTGTCCCGATATACGTCTGGAAAAGCGAGAGGGCATTAATCCCACTTGGATAATCATTAGCTATATAATATTAAGATTAGCTAGAACACGTCAGCATGACGATTGTGTTAAAAAAGACAAACCGTCTAGGACTACAGACCTGGGTTTCACAACCCAGTCACTGGGGACCCTCAGACAGTCCACATTTTTGCTCCCTCCCAAAGCCCAATAAACCTGTATCAAGTATTCAGTGTTCTTGATTGTTTGATTCAGGTGAGCCAGCAAGGGGTTGACAAACACTGGACTAGACTATAGACTGAGGATCCGTTACACCTATCAAAAGATTTGTACCCATCACATTCTTAGACATGTGATGGACATGGGATGTCTATTTGAAAAGAAAGCTTTGTTGATTTACATAAATTAAGTTTTCGTTGAATCGCTTCTTCAGGTTGTCCAAGAAGGCTGTTTCACTGGTGAAGGCATCTAGCAGCACGAAATCCTGGATTCCCACACGGTCCCGGGCTATCAGTGCACCTTCCAAGTCCAGTCGGGGCTGCCCACAGCGCATTTTCTGCCTCTGCAACCAATCATGCATTGTAACCACAGAGGAAGTGGTTAAAGTTTAAAACCCACAGCACTGTGACATAAGTGGGGAACTATAGTCATCTTCAGGCAGGGGTGTCATTAGGCCTTTTTAGACCCCCCAAAATAATGTGCATTTTTTGGCTTGAATAGCTTTTTATATTATGCATAATAATATTGTATATAGTACATACTGTAATCAAAGCAAACGTAACATCGCTTCTTCAAATTCACATTGCTGGCTATGTTTAGCAACTGGGGGAGAGGTTGCACAAACCAATACAGTGGTACCTCAGTTCTCGAACTCATTAGAACTCTAATTTCTTAAAAGTCGAACCAACCAGTTCGAAAAAAAATTACCTAGAGCTCGACCGGTTTTGTGGTGTTCGTGACTCTTTTCCTTTCTTAAACACCTGCATTACTAGCGTGTTGTGGTAATGAAAACACTGAATATGAAATATTAAGCAAATGTGCTTACATCCACGATACACTCAAAATGGTGAATGGAAGCTTGTTATACAGTGCAGAAACGTGACTGACAAAGACCGATGCAAGGTTTGCTACTGAAGGAAGGGATTCACAAAATTTAATGGCTGGGTGTTTAAAAAAGACACAACTAGACATGGCCACCATTATGTTCAGCCAAGGGACCAAATAGTAAAAGAGATGATTGACAAACATCATCTAGGGGTGTTGATCAAAGAAGAAAACAACGATGGTGAATGGTTGAACAAATGATGATGTTTAAGTGAATGTTAAAGTCAGAGATATTGTTACATAATAAGAAAATGTATAAAAATTAGTGTAAAACAGTATTGGACACTCCTGCAGGGTATCCATCCTTGGCTGTAACCTCACTGTGGCAATAAAGGCTGAATCTGAAGATCCACAGAAGCAGCTCCTGACTCCTGATTGGCGGAGAAGAAAAAAACACCAACAGGAATGCATCGATACACATACCCCTGTATCAATCTAAATATAGAATTATAAAGCGGGTCTGAGATGCTATGCGTCTTGTCTGCTGCACGTCTACAGCGCTCTCTGTGTACTGTGCTAATAACCGGAAGCATCAATTGGACTGGCATTTAATATGGTGATCTGTATAAGTAGGTATGTGACAAAATATTTCAAAGTTGACAAATCTGAACATCGCATATTCCATTGGAAATACCTTTCCAATGATACCTGGATCATCTTTCTGTGATAAATAACAAGAAAGTTATGACATTTTATCTTTCGTCTTCCAAAGCCAATTTCGGTCAATTGTTTCAATGGAAAAACTTGTGACTGGATTCACTGACGTTTACAGTTTTCAAGCCATAACTTTCTCAATTCTTGTCCGATTTTTATAAACTTGGTATCATTGGAAAGCTTATAGAAAGAGCAACAAGACCTATTAATTGATTATTATGTTAACTGTAATCAAGGAAGTGGAGTTAGATGTAATCCTGGTCTATTGCAGAGGTGACCGCAACCAATCACAATCCTTTAACTTGGTCATGTGACCCAAGGCTTGGCATAGCAGTCGTTTTTAGCGCATGAGGTATATATCAAAATCTTTTGCCATCAGCATATTAACAACACTATTACACAAATCACATCAGGAATCACTAATAAACATCTTATAGCAGCATTTGGTTGTGATAAAACTTCCTAATGATGGCTGTGATCGTCACCAAATAAGTTGTTGAAGTGGCGATATTCGGCCATATTTCAGAAATTTAGAAAGTTTAGACATAAAATTTTGCAGGCGCTCAAAACAATGATCGGACGTTCAAATATGCTTCAAATTAATCACAGATGTAGACAAATGTGTGTATATACATATGGTATCAAAGCTATTGTAAGTTACCTAAGGGTAATGGAATGTTGACTTGATAACAGTTTTTAGCAACAAAATTTTTCGACTTTACAAATGGGACAAAAAAAATCAATCACGAGGCTGCAGAAGAACATGTGAATTACGTTATTAATAACGGTGTTTCTTCGAATAACTCAGGAAAACATTATCTAAACGCAAAACAATGGCGCGCCCCATTGACCAGTGCACTCGGCTGCACTTCAGCTGCAGGTGTCATGACTCGGCCGCTTACCGGGAGCGTTTGTGACATACCTACTTGATTTGCGGCCGTTAAAAAACATACTGCTGGGCTATCAAATGGGTTGATATTTCATAATTGTGTACTGTATCGCCTAAAATACTGTTTATATAGGTTTATAGAGAGTCTTCACTTACCTTCTGTAACTATATATGTAATTTTGATGAGAAATTCTCGATCGCAAAATTTTGACACTTCAAGTAAACGGAAAAAAATAGAATGAGGACGAGGCTGGAGAGCAGGTTGTGGTCTACGTCATCGAAATATGATGTCTTTGTTAACCGATGACAAACGCCCTTACAAACGCCAAAGAGTTTGACAGCCTCCGGACCATGGGAGTAGCATAAGCGCAGCGCGCGATAAACCTACCTGGAAGTCACTGATAACGGATAGTAGCGTACCTAGTATGAGCAGTGCTCGAAGTGGAGAAATAAAAGTGTCGCTACTGTATTGACCGTGAGAGCGGCGGCAGAGTACTGGCAACTTGTGAGAAGTAGTGGTACGATCAAGATTAAGATATAGGGGTGCCTATAATGCTTAATTTTTTATTACGTATATGAATCCGCATTTGCGCTTGCTACACCCCAGCACATGCCTCCTCTTTACCCCGGCCTAGAGAACTGTCGTAAACGTGGAAATGAGTTGCGTTGTGAATCTGCGGTCGATTACTTTTTCTAAAGGACCCGGATGTGTGTCACACTAGATTGAAATTGAATTCGCGAACTTAATTTTTCGAGGTAGGATAAATGCTATTTCGAGTTACTGGGATTCAAAATCAAACTATTAAATTCAGATTCAGTTTTGTAATGCGGATAACTGCAGATTTAAATACACAAAATTCATATTCAGTTTCTAGTGGCACAAATATCAGCCATAGATTCCACACGGGGTTAACGAGGGGGCGTGGCACACGGAAGGAGCGGACAATCGGGGCAGGACACATTGTTTTTTCTTTTAAACTTTACACGTTGTTTGGATAAATTTATTTTCTTACTTTTCAAATTACTGTTTTGATAAATGTGCTTAGATGTGTTTAGTACAGTATATGTTCTTCTTGTTTTATCCGGTTTATTTTGTGTTTAAATGCTAAAAAAAACCCACATATTTGGGTGTAATGTTTTGGTGCTGGGAACCAATTAATTGGTTTTCCATTATGTCTTTTGGGGAAAATTCGACCACAACTCGAACTTTTTAGGATTCGATCCGGAGTTCTGAACGGATTAAATTCGAGTTCTGAAGTACCACTGTACTGAACACATCTGGCAAAACAGGAGCTTATCTCATGTTACTTCAGGATGTCTAAAAATATCCTATGAAAAACAACCCATATTTTACCTAACTACCTCAAATCATTATAATAATTATAAAAATCATTCTAACTGTACAAGACTGGTAGGATGTATTTACTAATTTCAGCAGCTAAATGAACGGAAGGTTTTTCTTTAAAAAAAAAAAAATCAGAAATCAACTGTGGTTGTAGCCTACACTAAACCTACAAACGATTTAATATATATATACATTTTAAAAATATTTACGTAAAGTTTTAAAACTCAAGAATTACACCGTTCCCATGGTGAATTTTATCATGGAATTTTACCTCAGACTACGTCCCGCCTAATTGCTGAATTTAAAAGCGCGTCTCGCGCTCTGCAGTTTGCAGTTTTCGTTCGCCGGAATCTGGCTGAATTGTGTTCCTTTGTCATTATAAATGAGAAAAGAACATAATTTTCCCATTGACATTTATCTAAATTAAACCACTGCAAAATATGTCTACTATGCTTACCTTGTATTTAGTGAGGTGGTTGAGCCCCCCTAATTTTCTAATCTTACAATCGCCCTTGCCTGCAAGCAAAAGGGGCTTAATAACGAAAAATGAAATTAAAGTTTCGGCAGCTATATTTGGTTTTCACTAGCTTCCAGAAATTACCAAGCAGGATTTATCTAACTATCTGGCCAAAAGATACTAAATGCTTTCTCTGTATTGGGGAGGAAAAAAAGAGTGAACAATGACTTAATTACTTCAGTACTGAATTAAAACACAAAGTCATGCAAACAATCACAAAGTTGGATTTCTTAAAAACTTGAAATAGATAAACCTACATTTGGCGATATAGCAGTAAAGGGCAAACAATGCAATATATTAAACAATTAGGCTGACAGGGGAGAGGGCTCCACACTCCACATTAATCTGCAAAGAACAAGAACACTCCACAAAATGGACCGTCAGTCCAGTTGTTATTCAATTTAATCCTATTTTTGACTGCCTTGTTTACACCCCTAAGGTGAGTATATTATATTCAAACACAGGCTCTCTGTTCAATTATTTCATTAACTGAACATTATTAACTTTTTCTCACTGGTTTTGCACAACAATTTCGGATGCCTGATAACCTACAAATGCTAGAGTTAACCAAGACCAGAACTTAGGGTCCTTGTTTGAAGTTTTTTTTTCCTGTACTGAATGTGCAAGTTGATTAACCTCAGATGATAAGTGTATCCATATAACAGTTAGCCTATGGCTATTCAATGACTATATCTATTTCAGATGCCTATATTCGTTGACAATATCTATTCAATACGCCTATATCTATTCAGTATGCCTGTATCTATTCAATGACTTATCCAGCCAGAAGATCCAGAATCAGTAAGGAAGGGAATGGGTTTTAAAGTACAGGACTCACATAGCACTTACATGCACAGACACCAAAGGCACCACTGGGTCACGTATTCAGACTTTAGGATGAAAACCAGATTATTTCGAATAAATAACAAAATCAAAATGTTGCTGGGGCTGGAGTCAACCTGGGAGGTGGGAGGTACCAGTGGGGCAGTGAGCTGATCCAGATGCATAATACCTTTTCTAAAAAAACATCTGGAATTGTACTGTGAAAGGGATTGTGGAAAAACTACATTATAGTAATCAACAGTGGAAAAACGACAATGCAAACTACAAAGACAAAGGCAGAGAACAGAGCTAACACAACAACAGAGGTTAGGGAAACAGCTGTAAATCATTTAAACAACTGAAACAGTTTGCAAGCAGGAGCTTGATCAGAGTACAACAGCCATTTGATTCTAGTGGAACTGAAATAGTGTGCAATATTTTAGAAGGTTTTTGCTGGAGGATGATAGCCTCAGAGGTAGTAGATTTTGAGTGTGACACACTCCCCCCATGTACATGCACTTGGACCGCAGCTGAACTTTTTTTGCTTTATAAACTTCATGGCCTAACTTGTGCAAAGACCCGGGCCCTGTTTCACAAAGCAGTATTTCGTAGTCTGGGCTAAATTGACTTTATCTTCATTCGCTTACATTTAGCTCAAACTACCTTAAATCTGACTGTTAAACTCTGAAGTTATCCAGCTAAGTAAGAAATCCTGCTTTTTGAAACGGGCCCCAAGGTCAAAAACAGTTATGTATAGTAGTAGATAAAGTCAGAGTTTTTTTTAATGCAAGCTGTAACCCTGAGGAACCACTTTGCTCAATACATATTGTAGGCTCAGTGTGGTACAGGTCGTATTTACTTCTGCGGGTGCAGTGTTAGTTCTTTACTCATTAATTGGAAACATTTATAAGGGGGCTGTACTGTGGGATTGTTAAGATAATGGACTTACTATTTTTCTACTAGTATTTTTTTAATGCATTTCATTTTTCACCACAATTGGGCAACTGAGTCCTTCTCCTTCAAATTCCAGACTCCATTATTTCAATTTGTGTAAACAACAGGGATTGTCTTTAGATAGGTTCACATGAGAGGAATTTAATATTGCTGGCATCTAGTGCAAAAAGAAGATGTTCTGAAAAAGTCACATGCTTTTTATTGGCTTCTGTTTTTGCCTATAAACTTTCTGGTTTTCTGGACTTTAGGTCCGATTCATTTGAATGTGAAGAATATTCACGGATGGACTATAGCCTTATTCTGTGTGTTCTGATTTATGCATCACTGCAGTGTGACTCCTGTCCTAGAAACTTCTTTCACCTCTGAAATCAGACATGGTCCTGGTGCTTGTGACAAGGTGTTTGAAGAGCAGTAATTTGGAGGGATGTTTTGAGGAGTCCAAATTCAGGGGGGCAATCCGGAATATGTAACAGTGGTGAAGAACACAATGCACATTGGAGCAATTCACGGCGCTCTGAGTGGCTTGAGCAGACGGGGCGGGGGGGGGCAGCGGCTGGCAAAATTGCCACACCTTTGAGACGACAGCACTAGGAGAAAAATCTCACGATTTACTTTCTGAATGTCGTCCCCCCCCCCCCAGTTCACCATTTCACCCATAGGCTTTCATAGCTGCCAAATTCTCCCTTTAAAATGTGAAAGGGAAAAAAACTATTTATTTTTAAGGGTTTTTCAGAGGCCAGGACCTCTTTGATTTTCAATTTTCTATGAGGAAAAAAACATCTAAAAAAAGATAATCCGTCAGATCAGTTTGACAAAGCTCTCCCCCCAATTCTCGTTACTATATGAAAGGCGACTTTTTTTTGTTCTGTAAATACGATGGATAAGAAAAAACTTTCCCCCCCCCCTTTTCTCTAAACGCAGCCTACAATCCATTACACATATTCCCCTCCATATCCTTTCAGTAATTATTCATTAGAAAACATTTAACGTCACAGCGAATTTCACACTGGGCAGTCGGCACACAATGAAGAAGATTTGCCCTATTTAGCTGGGCTGGGGGGGTGGGGGGTTTGCCTGAAGAGATGCCGATGTTGAGAGAGGAAGGGAAAGGACTGGAGAGGGTAAGGTGGGGGGGGTGTGTGTATTTGTCTGAGGCCTCTTAAAATGAAGCTTCCCAAGACAAGAGGCTGAGGGAGCAGCGCAGTAACAGTGCATGCCCTGCGACTTGCTGTGACACTCATTGGCGGTGCAGACCAAACAATAGGGGCTTGTTCCTCGCAGACCCATGTTGTAATTTGGTCCTCATTATTCAGAATTGGGGCCCCCATTGGAAGGATGGGGGTCTCATCAGATAAGAGGTTTTATTCCACCTGTCAGCTACTCTAAATCTAGCTCTCAACATCGCCACCCCCACCCCAAACACACCCCCCTCATCACCTACCCCCCACTGACCAGCAACTACCAGTAACTCCCTCCTCTGGTCAACCTCTACTCAGCCTCTGCCCATTTTAACCCAATGAGACAGGTGAACAATGTCACTGAAGGCGCTCCATTCGAGACGTCAGAACCAATCTCACAATGGACTAATGGGAGCTTTTTCCAACCCCCCCCCCCTCCCATGAAAACATGGGAATTCCCTCCTTGCCCCTACCCCACTTCTCTTCTCCCTGATGTGAGGCACAGATTAAGGAAGGAACATGGAATTTTTAGGAGCCCTGTGTTTTAACCATACTATGCATTCTGATGTTCGGGAGTGCTTTCGTTGGGGGGGTGGGGGGTTATCAGCCTAGGGATTCACAGGGATGCCCCCACCCCCCAGGGTCTGTCCATGTACCCTGTTTGGCATCAGGATTAAACAGTGGGTGCCATAACTGCCTTATGTGCTAAATGTTCAGACAGCTGGACACTCCAAATAAAGAAGATCTCCAAATAACCAACACTGGCGTTGCAAAGCCATGCCAGCTTCAACCATGCAGACCCAGAAATACAGACAACTTCACAAGATTAGCCTAAAATCATCATTAAAAATGGCTACATACAAGATTATACTCCTTAATAATCATATGGAGGCTTCTAAGTAGAAGAGTAAGCTGAGCTATAACATCATACATACTTAGCACAGGCTTGTCAACCATATCCTGTTTTGTGATACCCTTCTTTCTTACTGCACCCTTCATCCAACACCGTAACCATCTCCATAGTTACAGGGCAGCTGAACTGTAAGACAACGCTTAGATAAGCACTCATACACAATTCACAGCCTTACTTTGAGACACCGTATGCATCCCCAATGCATTAACTCCACTCTGTTCCCCTCGCCTACCTTCAAAGATAAACATTAAACATTCTCTCATGTAACCTGAGACTTCCTCACCCCTTCAAATCATTAGCTCATTTTCTTTCTAATCTCAGAACTAGGCCATCTTTAATTAAGAAATGGTCTTTCATCTGGATTAAGGTGTCATGGCTACCGTGATGACCTCACCTGTGAGACGGAGAAAAGACACTGGATGCCTGATTTGATGGCGTGCCCAGCCTTGCTCAGCTGTATTCATGAGCATTTGTCACTAGGCCTCCAGAACAGCGACAGCGCCGCCCACCAGATCCTGTTACTGACACCCTTGGCACCCTGCTGCTCTTGTGTGAAACTACTTCTTTCACCGCGCAGCTCTACTGTCCAATGGTACGTACACCCTCTAACCTTCTCAAAGTCCTTCTCAGCCATTTTGTCTCAGTTTTAAGTGATCTTTATGTAGTAACAAGACTGCTGTGTGCTGCTGCAACAATCAGGTTTACAAATAAATATTTCAAAAGGAGTTTTCTTTGAAGACCAGTTTTATCTCTGAACAACTCTACCAACACATTCTGGGCACAGTAACACCATAGATGAATATTTAGCGTCCCATGCATTGTTGGAAGACAGGTACCAAAATCACCATTGGTCCATTAAAATAAAAAATCCATTCTTGATGTTAAGAAAAAGATCAATTCTTAACCCACCAAAATTATGTGAGCAGAAAGACAGTCAGTTCATTTTAAACTACACTTACAATAACTTTAAGAAGAGTTATGAAATTTAAAACTGCAATGCTCAGCAATTGAATACTGCCGCTTTGATTTGTTTTCATAAATTGATTGTTTGTTGGCCAAATAGCTGGAGCTATATATGACTGCTAACGTCTAAGAGTAAGATTTTAAGTAATTTATTGTATCTTCACTAAGATTGAGGTTTAGTTAATTTTTAAATTAATTTTTGGTCATTTGAGACATAATAATGGGGTTTCATATATCTAGTACATGGTCCTGGAAGGCTGGAGCCTATCCCAGGAAGGGAATGCATGTATTCTCACCCCGCCACTCCCCCGCACCTCCCAAATGCCTCACAGCATTAAGCGCCGCTCGCACTCCCTCCACAGCTACTGTCCAGCC
>JAABNY020000039.1:37347584-37358806 GCA_015164015.2 Brevimyrus niger | reverse complement strand
TGTTAGAGTGGTAAGCTACGGCGCTTCCTCTACACAAAGGTAGATGGGGTTAAAGCTACGGCGCTTTCCCCAACATAACTTTAAAGAAAAACACAATATAATGTGGCAACAGGCAAACCTATGCATTGTGGGAGCAGAGTGAGACATGGAGACTTGCTTGGCAGGGAAATCATGCTCTTTATTAACAGTCCTTAACCCTTGTATTGCTGTTGTTGTTCATGTTAATGATTGCATTTCCCCCTTGTCACGCGCGTATTTTGTATGCAAACTAATGCATTTGTTTCCACTAAATTTTTGGTAGTGAAACAAATTTTTCGTAAGCTACAGCGTTCATGAACTGCAGGCACCACTGTACTTCAATATATTTCCATATGAGATATAGGACGAGATGATATAGTTTATATCGATATAGTTTATGTTGCTTTAAAATGATACTTTTAGAGCCTCCACTTCGCCTGTCTGTGTCTCGTGCAACTGCACCCTGCCTCACTCATCCCCCTCGCTGCATACAGCGACAGCATGGAGACAGACACAGACACGAGGCAAGCTAGCGCAGAGAAACTGGTTGGTAAAATAATATATGGCAGTAGTTTATTTTTCAGCCATTTTTCTCATGCACATGTATAGCTGTCTGTTAATAAAAGTGCCGGTGTGACATTGGGGACATTTGGCTCCGACTTGGAACTTTTTGGTCTTTTTGATATGACTTTATAGGGAAAAAAAATGAGATACATATCAAATAAAAAATACTAAAAAAAAATATATCGATATATGATTTTTTTTTTCCATATCGCCCAACCCTAGCCATAACCAATTCACAGCCACAATTAGCATAATGTTTTCTGTACTGAATATCTTGTGATTTAAGCTCCACCCGTGTCAATAAATGTATTCATTCATCATTATTTCCTGCTGAACCATAAATGAGGCACCAAACTCTCAGTGTCTATACCGTCCTAACCTGCCCTTCTGCCCTAGTGTGTCCAGTTCACAGAAAGCCCCTAGAATGTTTTCCCTGTTGTCTGGACTGCTGCATAGCTCAATGTGGCCCTGAGACTATAAACCTAGCAGTCATGAGTTTGCTTTTGCTTCACCTTGTTGTGCCTGGCTTTTCTTCTGTTCTGCACAGGTTTTTTTTCCTAGTCTTGCCTAGTGTTGTTAAACCTTAGTGTTTGTCAGGTTCCCTGGTTACTTGTGTTAACTACTATTTCACCTGTGTCTTGCTGTTTCATGGCCTTGTTGATTAGTTGTTCACATATGTCCTTTGTTACTCCTCGTTATCAGTGTATTTAAGTGCCTGCCATTGTTAATTTCCCATGTCAGTCATTGGGTGAATTTCCGGAAGCCTCCTTAACGCTACGCCGATCGTAAGTTCAATCTTTTAACATAGAACTTACGAATGACGTAGCAATGACCATGAAGGCTTCAGGAAACTCACCCTTTGTTAGATGTTACTGTGTTACTGTGTGTTTCAGGCTCTGCCTGGTTCATAATCCTGCTACCTGTGTTACCCTGTTTCTTTGGTTACTTTATGATTATTGTAGTTAGTTCTTGTTGGTTTTTTGACCCCTCAGGGTCCTCTTATTTTGTGCCTTTCCCAGTGTGTTCTGTTTTATGTTGATAAACTCATTTTGTCACAGAGCTTCCAGTGGATCGTTACCTTTTTCCCGCCAGCACCATGCCGCGCCATAACAGTGAATGGAACTCGGCGAATCCATGTACATTACAGCCATGCTTCTGGTGCGGCTCATGCTTTCAGGCTTAATCTCATACATACAACATGACTCAATACCATACACACAACATGACTTAGTTATTGTTACGTATACAGATTACATAAGGTTTAATATAATGTTACAGCTAAGTGACAGTTCTGTCTAACACTCATTGAGTGTGACAACGTTCTAATTTTTTTTTAGGTTTTCTGCAAGTTGAAGTCTGTATTTCTGTTCTTATTTTCATTATAATTGTTTTAGTTGAGAATTGCTGAACACTGTTAAAATGCAATTGCAATTATCCCTATTTCATATTTTAATTGATTGCTACATGAACTCTTTACTCAGGGAGATGCAAATATTAATAGGTGTGAATATTATTAGCATTAAATTGACCACTTTTTAAATAAATGACTGTTAAATGTAATCACCATTACATTTATCATAGTTACTGATGGCAAAATTATAGAGTTATATCATGACTTGCTTGAATAAGGTCTTTGAATTGACTTGACTTGTTTAGTTCTAAGAAGCATGGCTTGAGACTTGACTTGAAACTTGTTTGGGTCACATCCTGCCTACCTGACTGTCATCTCTCCTCCCCTAGTGTGAGCCTAACAAGCCATGCCTGTTACTTGTCTTACCTCTTGTTCCTAACCCTTGTGTTGATCACTCCCAGCTGCCTCTCATTAACTCCCTCATTAGTTTAGTGTGTGCTTCCCAATCTTGTGCTCCCCAGTCCAGACATTAATGTTGCTCAGCATGTCAACCTCTGACCTTCTAATGTCTTGTCTTCTTGTTTTCATCCCTTGTGGTCCTGTTTGTTTAGTTTTCTTCTAATAAAGCCCTGTTTTTTGCCTGTTCTCAAGTCATTTGTTCTTCTAGCTGTGACTGGACTCCACAAACAGCCTAGCAGCTATCTCCAGGAGCCTCTCATGCTCCATATCTCCACTTGTTCACTTTTTCTTGTACCCAACCTTTTACCTCAGCCCGAGCCTCCTCCAGAGTGCTCTTGATGTGGGCAGGAGAGATGCTAGCTAGGCTAACCCCTGACTCGGATCCCCAGAAGGCAGAGGAGATTTGACACTACGAGGGAGATGCAGTGACTACTCGAGGGTGAAGGTATTTTGCCCATCGGCTGTCCCCAGCACACCACTGCAGATCTACTCACTGGCTCCCTGTAGCTTGCCATCGATTCACCCACTGGCTCCACGCTGCTCACCACAACCCTGCCAGCCATTCGCAGGTAGGTAAGAAATTCGAGTTCTAGTGAGTTTGAGAACCGAGGTACCACTACATAGCTAAAATACATGTAAACGCATGTGAAGACTTGCCTTGTTTTGAAAATCTTACACTTGCTAGCTGACCAAAGTTGGCAAGCTTGGTTTTCTATAACATTCAACTCCATGAGCCAGTCGTTTTCTCAATTCCTCACTGTCCATTTTACCTACTCCAGATATTTTGATCATGTGATTTCAAACAGGGTATTCTGGGAGGGCAGAAACAATTTAAAAAATCTATTATCTATGTTAAATGTAGCTATAGATTTTGGATGTGTGGTTTTTGTTTTCAAAAAAATTTGTAAAATTGTAGCCTACTTATTTTTAAAATAAGTGTTTGCCATATAGAAGCGTGATCCACCAATTAATGTCCGACAGCACCTAACATTTTAGGATATTTTTTTACCTGTTCCACCAAGACTTGCGGGTTACCGGTCAGGTACTTGTGGGAAGTGTGCCAGTTCACACTGAAAAAGAATTAGTTCAAAGTTAAGTTCATTCAAATAAAAACTTTAATGAAATTCATGAAATTTTGAACTAGGTTCACAACTCCAAAAATGAACTAATAAAATGTTTTTATTACCATTTTCAATACAACGTCTTTCTATCTGAACCTCCTTCAAGTTTCTCCTATTCATATATCACTGAACAATCACAAACATGAGTTTCATTAAAAAGCAATTCTGAGGTTGAGGATGGATCTTACCACTTCATGTTATGTGTCATGTTATGCTAACAGTGAGAAAACGAGATAGAGCTTAGGTATACTGTATATGCAAATTTTATTCAGACAACACTAACACCAAACATAAACAAAATCTGTCTGCTTTAAGTGTAATATTCAGACAACTTTTAAAGTGATTGGAAAAGAACATAAAGTAAACAGTAACAGCCACTGTCTTTCAGTCTGTTTTTTTTTTTAATCAAACTTGATGTTTGTCTAGTGAAAATGTACAGCTCTAAAACTCAAACATCCAGTATTTAGCTGTACTAAACATAAATATTTTCCTTTCATAAACTTACTTTGCCTGTGTATTTCAAATATGACCATGAGGCCTCAGGCAATGTTCAGTGCAATCGTAAGCCAAAATATTCCCCATTACTGTAAACATTTGATAAACAATGAGTAAGCCATACACAGTCAAATTAACTTTGACTACGTAACTTCCTGGTTTGTATGTCCAGAAAAAAAGTACAGCTATGAGAACAGAGCATTGACCATCAAGAAACATAAATAACTTTTACATTATCATTTTAGAAGCTGGGTTCCCCTTTTTAGAGGGATATAGTAGTTGGGGGTGCAATATTCAGTGCAATATTCAAAAAACATATTTTAACATAATCTAAGACATGACTAACAAATACAAACACAGTAAACACACAAAAGTTCACTTCTTCTCTGTTGTTCTGTTTTCTTCATAGCACCACAAAAAAATCACACAGAATACCATTATTCTTATCCACCTACAACAGAGGTTAATTTCTCTTTAATCTTTTAGCTTTTTGTTGGCATTCAAGAGCAGTTGCTTCTCAAAATTGGCATCACCAAGACTATTTCTTCTGAACCACCAATGCTGAAAAGCTTCTCCACTGGAGCACTAGAGAGAATTGCAGTGTTGTATTTTATGAACAGCTTTTTGAGCTTGAGCAGCTGAGTATATTCCCCAAACCCATCTGTGGTTGGTGCATCCAAATAAGTGTCCACTTCTGCTTTCTGAAGTTCTGTGGATTTTGATTAAACTTGAAGAAAGATGCTGCCGTGTGTTTATTGTCAGTGATACGACTGGACTAAGATCGATCAGAGCTTAATGCTTCTGAGTCATCAAAGTTAACAGCTTCAAATTTGTTTCTCAACATTGCTCTGTATTGCAGCCCATTCTCCTCATCCTCCACCCAGTCAGGCTCGAATGTTGGTAGCAGCATAGCTGCTAATATGTGTTCCTTCTCCTCAAGCAAGCCTTCAAATCTCATTTTAGGTGACTGCAAAATGCTCTGTATGAGGGGACAGCATGTAATCAGACCATGTGTAGCAGTGGGTTTTGTGCGCTCATCCAACAGGCCATTCAGCTCACTTCGCAGTTGCACAATGGTTGGAGCCAAATATCCAAGGAAGACATTGTTCTCTCCCTGGAGGATGTTCAGTCCAAATGCTAAGGGCCTTATTGCATCCACAAACGTGTATGAAGCTAGTTTCCTCTGGAGAAAATGGGTGAAAACCAGACTTATCACAGACAGTGTGCAGGATAAGGTTGTCATATACAGGAATGGTGCCAGCCTCACTGGTATCTGCCTTAGGAGTTAACGTTGCTATGTGAGACAGTCGATGCATAACAAGATACACAGAGTTCCGTCGTGTATCATTTGGAAACACAAAGGTAATCCCTTTTCCTCAACAAAATCTGATGCTTTAGAGCTTCATTTAACTCTGTTCCACAAAGCAGATGCCTTTGCAAAAACAGCCCTTAACAGTGTTTTGTATTGTTTTTCATTATAATTTTCTGAGTCTTTAGCAATGAGATTTAAGGTATCATTTGGGTGAATGAACTTTGTGGTTGTTTTTTCATAGTCTTATACTTTGTTAGTGATACTTTGTGCTCATCATTAAGATGAAGGTATTCCCTAAAACTAACTTGATGTGTCGTTTTAAATTGGATGCCAATGTGGACGCCTGGACATGTTTTTTCAAACCAGGTGGACACGATTTACATAAAAAGTGTGTTTTTTCCCCATCTAAATCTACACCAATTTCTTCAAAAAATGGATGTAAATGTTTAAACTAACTGCCTTCAGCAGAAGCGTACAAACTTGAAGCACCAGCCATGCTAGCCTGTAATTGCCAAACTTTAAAACGGTCATAAAACGCGGGTGGCATTCAATCCCGCAAGAGCGAATGTCACTCACGTTGACATTCATAATTTGTAAACTCATTTGTTCAGTTCAGCGTTCATGAAAAATATGAACATGATCATGCACAACACTGCTTGTGGGTACCAGAACTCATGCAGGACTCTACCTCTAAGTGTCCCGGCTGCAACCTGCTCACATCCAGGTGTCTTGGCCTCGTTATATTTCCTGATGTCCCACCCTTTGGTTCTGCTGGCTCCTCAGCACCCTCTGGCCCTGCTTTCCCTCCAAGGCCCTCAGGTCTTGCAGTCCAAATGGGCTCCTCCTTGCTGGTGAATGGGCCAAGGAGGTTTCAAATCTCAGATATGTTGCCCAGATTTCGAGGGTCTGGAAGACTCCCTGGATACCCCCCAATTTTATTTGTCGTGCCTTCGTCTCTATCCCTGCCTTTTTTTCACCGTGTCTGTGTCCCCAGTGGTTCCCCCTTCTGTCCCCACTCCTGTCTCTGTTGCCCCTCTAGTTGTCCTTGCTGTCATGGTGTGGCTTGTTCTGTTTGTTCTTCTCCCAGTTTCTTATGCTCCCAGGTCCCCGTTGATGTCCAGTGTTTGTCCCTCATTCCTGGTCATTTACCGGGGCTGGTCTGTTTCGTCTTTGTGGTTTTGTCCATTGGTCTCTCCTGTCATCCTGCTTGTCCCTGGTCTGACCTCTGCCTGTTCCATGCCCCATTTCATGCCATTTGTCCCAACCCAATCTTATCCTGTCCAGTCTGGTAGTTCTGTCCCTCTGCCCTATTGTGGTGTCTGTCCCGTATGTCCACCCTGTTGTTCAATCCCCTTAGGCACACTTTCGGGGATGGGAGGTACTTCCACATATTGCCTACCTGACCCTTCTGTCTCTTCCCTAAAATGAGCCTAACAAGCCACACCTTTTACTCCTTTGCCTTACCTCTCATCCCTAACCCTCATGTTGATCACTTACAGCTGCCTCTTGTTAGCTCCCTCGTTCTTCTAATGTCTAGCCTTCTCATTTTTATACCTCATGGTCCAGCGTATTTTTAGTCAGTTTGATCTTTTTGTTCTAATAAAGCTCTTTTTGTTTAACCCAAAACACCCGTCCTCAAGTCGTTCGTTTCTCAGCTGTAACAGTTAGGACTTGACTTACTTGTGACTTGTCTATATGCGACTTCATCCCATGTCTGTCCGACAGAGTCATTCAAAGTTCATCTATTTAAATATACCCGGGACCAACTACGTTAAAGCACATCCAATACATGCACATACCTGTTTGCCAACTATTGTTGCTACCTGGCCAGTCATGCAGAATAGCATAGGGCTGGTCCTACTGCCTCATTTGGCTACAGAGGCTGGTCATGATGCACCAGCAGACTGGCAGTATAACAGGGATATAATCTGAAGTGTTGTTGGGGTATTAAGGGTATTTCTGTGCAATTTGTGTGGCAGACAGGGACACACATAGATGTACCTGCATCCATAATCCATAGGCGTAAACAGTGATCCCAGGAAAGAAATATACATTCCCTGCTCACTCACTGGTTGATTGCAATAATGATAAGGCATGATCTGATTTCAGTCACAACTGAGAGTCCATGGTCCTTAACAACATGGACAAACATGTTATGCATGTTCTTCGAAGCTCCCCCCATTTTCTTCACATCCTTGCCTGGTGTGTGAGAAGTGACTCCAAGTCTTTTCCCTCACAACTGCAATGAGGACTACAGTTTCCCCACCCTGATCCCCACCCCCCAGTTTAGCAATGCTTGTCCAGATTTAACAAGCTTTTTGCTACCCACTGGGCCCCGATTTAGCACGAGTCCCAGCAAATCCAATTACACAGGAGTTACAGAGCTTGATTTTCCCATTAAAGATTTCATGCTGAGTATAAGGGTAGATGATTACACTGCCTTCAGCCAGTTCCCGCCAGGTCCTTCTTTCTTCATCTGTCAATGTAATTGGGCGGGGATGTGGGGGTGGGGGCGGCAATAGAACAAAAAGGGGTGTGGCCTCTCTCTTAGGCATCCATTCATATGCCCACCAAACTGCAAGGTCAGTGACATTACTTCGAAGAGATTCTGCCAACAATCCCGCGTTTTTGCCCATGATCCCTCCTTGGCCTTCACTACATTTCATACAGATGGAGAATGTTTTGCAGAATGCTCTCTGTGTTCATACTGAAGGAAAATATCTAACAGGCAAACCTTGCACCCTAATCAGGATGTTTATTAAATTAACAACTAATTACATGGCTTTTTCTTTAGGAAATTACATATTCATAACTTAAAGTCATATAACCTAAAGGTAAAAGCAATAATAAGTGTCTTTTACTGCATAAAAGAAGACATTATGATCAAGCATTAATGAGTTTCAGAACATAGAAGACAAACTTAAAAAGCCCTTTGAACTATATCTTATATATAACTTCAGTCTGGAACCTATAACTCAATATTTAACTTTAGATTAGAACCTTTAACAACATCACTTCAATTGAAAATATAGCTGTCTCTATACCTTCAGCCCCCTTAGACAGAGTTTTTAAAAACAGTTGTTCATCATACTGAACATTTATCACTTCACCCTGAACAGATTTTGATTCCTTGAAGTTGGATTTAAAATGACTTTGTACTTCAACAAATGAAAGCATGTCTTCATTTCTGTCTCCTTTTCACAGCATTGAAAGGAAAGAGACCATGGCTCCCAAGCAACCGCAGCTCAAGGTTAGGGCTGCTGTCACAGGGATTCAATACAATCACAACCTGCCCCCCCCCACCCCCCACCAAATGACTCTCACATCACATGGACCTGACCCTTCTTTTGATGGCCTGGTGCATTCTGGGAATAAAATTGTCCTCCTGTGATGTTTAAGCTATGAACATCTGCCAGTTTCAAGAGAATAGACATGGACCACATGATATCCATAGTCATATATAATTATATCAATATTTACATGAATACAAATGTGTACATATACGAGTTTCCCAGAGATTACGAGACTCAGTAAAACAATTATAAATAGGACTACTATCATATTACTCACCAGGGCATCGCTAAAATTGTTAACTTCTGCACTATGGCATTTTCTACAAATTCTGTGAATACTCACCTATGTTACAATGCTGCTATTCTTTACAAGTGTTACATGTCAAGGTATCACTGCAGTAGTTAACCTCAGGGCTGCACTTTATTACTATGATGTTCCACACAGACATTGTTACTTCCACAATTAGTGCTACATAAACTTAATTGTGCAGACCTCAATAATCTCTACTACACTCACATATAGTTATAGTTATATTACTTATCTAAAAATCTTTTTACCTTATTTTATACATTGTAATGTTTGGATTTTATTTCTATTAAACTGGACCAGAGTACCTCATTTCGTTCCCTCCATGTACAACATGTTTTGCAATGACAATAAAACATCCTTATCCATAATTGCCATTTAAACTTTATCAGTGCCTTATTGATGCTGATTTTGATGAGTATATCTCCATTTATACAACGAAAACCTCTGAAGACTAACAGAAAGAGAGAGGTAAGGAAAAAAAATTGGTTAGGGAATAATAGTCCAGCTGGCTGTAAAACATTTTTTATCGTGTGCATTTCCATGCCTCTGTTGGCTCCAGCCCAAGTTCTCCAGGCTTCTATTGTTCCTTAATCCCTTAATTGGTGGTAACAGCGAATCTTAATATCCCTCCCCTTCTCCTGGTGTCTCCAAACTGCTGGTTCTGCTCACCATGAAAAAAAACAATAGAATGACCAAGAATTATACACAGCTGAGTATCAAAAGTGATTTGGGAAGCACTGCTACATCACTGTGTATCGGACAAACTACTCTATAATATTAACTATTATTAACTTGATACCTTTTCTGGTTAATAATTCTGAACATGATAAGAAACAGTTGTAGGCCATTGTAAGCATTGGTTTTGCAAAAGTATGAGAATGAATTACAGACTAACATGAATTTGTACAGGCATCCTGTCCAGGCCCATCCTCCTCTGGTAGGCTCTAGATCAGCCATGACTCCATACTGCATAAGTGGATATGGATAGATGGATGTTTGAATGGATGGATGGATATCTAATCGGCGTAATCTGCACCTTCCAGACACTCCTGTATTACATGTTGCAGGAGGGTGGGCCCTATGAAATGCAGGGGAGCATTGTGGGATACCCGTCCATCACAGGGTACACACAAACCCATGTAAAAATACAAATTCATCTACATGTTTTTTTCTGCAAAGGGGAGGCAACACAACAGAGGAGGAATATGCTAACTCTGCACAGAGCAGAGGTGGGATATGAACTCCTTTCCTTATATTTATAGATAAGTATTTCTTGCCGTTTTGAAGTGGCACGTGTTAATGAAGCATGCTATAGCCTTTTAATAAAATGCATTTAATATTGTGATAAATGATTGAAAAGATGGGAAATCACTTGGTCTCACAAACCAGACTAAAATAACCACAAACTGACCTTGTTGGACACAACTTGAATGTTGAATTTTAATTGGAATTTAAGAGTTTAGATTTCTATTTGTGAATAAATCCTTTAAACAAAAATCAACTTAAAAAAGTTCCTGGTCTTTGTGATCATGCATATAATTACAAGGTCTTTAAATTTCATTGGGGAACCTGCAATACAAGAATCCATAGCTTCTTTGGGTAAGCAGTAAGCCAGCTGACCTGTCACTCCACATTCAAATGATTTTATGTTGCTATAAATCACATCTGAGCAACTTGTTTGCAGCCGATATCAAAGCCATAAACAACAAGTTTCATCAACAGCATCTGGGGAACTAAACAGGAGACATGATTTCAAAGACCATAAAAACTGACAGGTGTTGAAAGGCAGGTAGACATTACTTTTAATAACCAAGGTAATGGGAAATATTCAAATGGACTTTGGTTATCTGTTTGTTTATTGTTGTCATGATCCTGAGAGACGGGAGTGAATGGAATACAGAAATGTTGCGATTGGGAAAAACATCTTGACATCTTTGTCACTAGTGCTTCCAACTTCCTTCCCCAACCAAGCTGGTGAGAGGACCAATTCATCACTTTCTCGTAGTTAGTCTACTCCTTTATACCAGCAAGTACTCAGAAACACACACACTTTGTGAGGAGCTTACGAAGTAAGGAGGAGCAGGAGTAACAGCAGACTTTCCAAACCAGTTTACAGCAGGGGAACATGTTAGCCTATCACACAATGACCCCACTATTAGGGCAGCGAGTGAAGTCAGGCAAAGAATGAGGTGACCCTCCCGTGTTTTTCGTAAACACTTACTGGTAACAAAATAGAGCAGCTAACCCCCCTTGTTTCTCAGGAGGGAATCCTGTCATCTCCTTTGTCCTAACTTCATTT
>JAABNY020000039.1:37334104-37344218 GCA_015164015.2 Brevimyrus niger | reverse complement strand
GGGGGAGGCGGCCGGGAGTGAGGAAAGGGTGCAGGGGGGCGCGGGGGGGGCGGGGGGGGGGGGGGGAGTGCTTTACGAGTGCTAAACCGCTGGGAAAATTTGCCCGTCTGCTTTCATTAAAGGAGCGCGTGAAGGACTGCGACACGATACATGTTTTGCCTCATTCAACAAAGATCGTTTCGGTCCCTTCCATCTATAATTGCGTCCCATTAACTATAATACATTAGACCTATTTAACAAACACAACTACAGATAGTGACATTTCAGATATATAATTAAATATAATTTGTATAACGTACGCTTAGGCCTATTTGTTTGTTTTTTGTTTTTTTTAATGAAAGTGTAAATTTTACATATTTTCCACCAGGAACCCACATGTAGTTTATACTTTACGCTTAAGCGATGACTTTATTAGATTTGTTTAGATATGTAGTCTACATAATATAACATATAACCTTTTATTTTAAGCTATTAATTGTTAATCAAGGAAAAACTAGCACGTAACAGACGCAGCAAGAGTAACAGTCGCTATATTGGACCTGCGCTGATGCCCAGCGCCCCTTTGCCTGTGCACGTTTAGCGCCGGGATTACGCGCCTTTAATAATTGGCATTTCTTAAGGCGCTACCAGGTATTTTTTTTTTACTACCCAACTCTACAGAAGTCATTTTTTTGAGGCGCGTTCAAAGTCCTTATTGTGAGAGTTAGCACCTTTACGTTATTGTGTTTATTGTATATCCGGTATGCATTTTGGATTTTTTTTAAACCAACCATGAACTTGTTTTAGAATAGGCCTACATCATACTAAAATATTAAAATGCAGTGATATATTGCGTACCCAAATGTGTATATTAATGTTAAATATATTTATTAGCTATTTTCTCTTTATTCAATTTAATAAATTTAATAACTTATTACACTTTGATATTCATTATCAATTGACCGCGATAACATGCGAAAGAGTAGATACAGTTTGAATAAACTTTTAATGCCGAATTTGGGTGTGCATTAAAGGCCTATGATATTAATATGAAATATGGTTACTGGACATGAGGGAAAAAAAGAACTCGGAGAGATTTATTTTTAAATGAAAATTAAGCTGATGCATTTTTGAAAAAGTCAGTGTTAAACTGACAATCACTACTATTTTACAGGGATTATGAAGTAATATAAGAGCATATAAATGGGATTTTAATGTGAACAGTGGTGTGTGATTTGGACACCGACAGGTGTACTTTTACCTGCAGCTATTTGCCCTCACTCAGTGTCTCTTTTAATGAGATATTTGTACATCATATTCCATGGATTGTATGTAGTTACGAATAAATCAACTACAGTTACATAACAAGTCTTTCATACTCTACTAGTCCAGATCTGCTTCAGGTCTTTGATGGGCAACATGAACAATTATTAAACACTATTACAGACAGTCAGGTAAAAGTCAAGCAAATCATTACAACTGGTTAGTTCGATATAATATGAAATATATATTAGTAAATAGAATTGCACACATCAAGCAGTTTTATTGTCATTCCTGCAGTAAATGGACTAAATGGGTAACAAACCTATTTGCCGGCACTTAAACTGACACCCATTAGCAAAGCTGTATTTCACGGGCCACATTTCCGTGAAATGAAAGCCTGCATTTTCAAATATGACATCTGTCGTCTTTTTTGTTTGGCTGAACCTTAGCAACAGCTGATATTGTATGGAGCAGCATGTCATCAAAGGGGGACAAAATCAAAATTCAAAACTCACTCTACTGTCAGGAATGGGAGGGGGGTAAAAGGGCAAATCTGCTTGTGGTATAAGTCAGTTTCCCAGTAACCCTTTTATGGGAGGCGTGACTGGCAATCCGCAGGCTTCACCAGTAGAGCTGTAGGCCGCTTTTGGCTGAAACGGTGTAATTTATTTAGCGAGTGGCAGCATGAGCGATGCGGCTTGACCTACCACACCCCCACATCGGCCTTGTCTATCGCACCACTGGAAGCCAGGAGTGGGTAATGGGGGCCACAGAGGGAACGGGTAAGCAGATGGTGTCCTGTCTGTCCCCCTCGTGCGTGGACTGTCATTCCTGCAGATTAATGTAAGGGATGGTTGGAGGGGGGATATAAAACACTCTGAGACAATCAAAGGACAGCACAGACGAGACAATGGTGCCACGTGCCACCAGCCGCACTGTCGTTTGGGACACAATGGGTCATCATCTTTCATTAGGCAGGCCAACTGTTGCAAACAACATGTGCCCACTCCAGATTTCAAATGATTTTGGGCTACTGTTTACTTACGATTCAGCCAATGGTGAGAATGCACCGTAGTCACCTGATGGGGGTGGGTGGGGGCTTCTATAGTGCCTGAAAACCTGCAAAATAATGGAGTGGTGGGAGTTGTCATGGTAACCCTAATTATTGTACTCTTCCCGAGTAAGTGTATGCAAGGAGGGTTGGAGAGCCTTGAGAATTCTTGTTTTTTTACGAAAGGCTGCTATTTACAAAAGAAGTAAGAGCAGACCCCATACGGGTCGTACCATGGTCACAGAATAAAATCTAGAAAGAAACTGGGTGGATAGGAAAATGGTGTGTTATTAGGAAAAAAAATTGATTTGTAGAGAAAGAAAAGTAATTAAACCTGTTAAAGTCAATAAAGCATATTCTTCACTATATTTGTAACTGTTGTACCTAGGATGTTTTGCTTTGAAGAGTGGTGATACACAAAGAACATGAGACTGAAAAAATGAGATGCTCCTTCAGGGTAGAGATACTTATAAATATTTGCACGAACATAACAGCAAGGGGCCATTACAGTGACCAATTGTTTAACGCAGTCAGTTCATTTCGTTTGCCCGCTTCAGCAAATGGCTTTTTGGCCTTGATCAGCTCCATACAGAGGCAAAGGGGAAAAAAAACACGCAGTCCCATACAGAAATACTGACACGAGTGTTAATGCCGTGTGGAAGCCGGGTGATGTAGAGCAGCCCCTGTGCCCTGTTGTTGCCCAGTTATTTGTCATACAGTCGGCAGCATGCGGGCTGCACGCTTACCTCAGCAGAGCCTCTGTCCACAGGCTGCTGACCACAGATCCGTCCCGACTGAGTGAGGACGATCTCCCCGGAGACCTGCAGTCCCTGTCCTGGCTCACCTCTGTGGACGTGCCCCGGTTGCAGCAGATGGCCACGGGACGCCTGGAGCTGAGCTCAGGCCCACAGAGTGTCCTGCTGGGACAGCACACAGGTGGGAACCCAGACACCCAACTTACAGCCGTTTTTAATAACTCTCGTCAGCTTCTAGAAAATTCTACTTGCATATATACAGTGTTTGAACATTTTTATACGTATAAAATAATTTCAAGCCGTTGAAGCTTAATTAAATCAATTTACGTGGTCAAAAGCAGCAGTTAAGTGCAATTTACAAAGCATTGGGCTATTAAAGGAATGTGAGATAATTGTCAAATCTTAAGCATTAGAGAATAAAAAAATTAAATACCCATATCTGGGCAAGGAAATGACAGTAGTCTTTGAAAGAGATTCCATCATAAATATTCATACTTACCCTGGAGACATGGACAATGTTTTTGTTCCATTGAGTTCATGTGAAGTTCATCCTGTCATTAACAAAGGTTGTTTCTGGTTGTAGCTCACTTGACTGCATCTGGGGGCCAGACCACGATCCACCTGCAGAGTAACATTCAGAACAACCTACTGGGAGTCAACAGTCTTGGCACCCATAACATAAATGTAAGTGCCATTGGTCTTGCGTGTGTTTTTTTCTGCATGAAGTAGACCACAGAAGTTCTCATGACATGCCCCCCTCTCAGATGACACATTACTCACTGAACGGAGAGTCCACCCCGAGGTTCCAGTCCCCTGCCACAGTCTACCAGGCTTCATCACAGCAAGTATTCACCCTGGCACAGACTGGTCAGCAGGTAACACAATGCAACATATAGATCAGAGCTATATGGAACTGCTTATGGATTGGTGGTCTACAAATATATTGCCAAAACATGGCAGATCTCATGATTGCAAGTCATAACATTCAATATCTCAATTTACCCTCCTTCACAGTACTCCTCTGCTGGTATCTATGGCAGCAGCTCCTTCACCGGCCAAAGCCAGTTCAGCCAGAACCACCTGACATCTCATGGCAACCAAGAAATACAACCCAAGTCCTTTCCAAAACCCATCTACTCCTACAGGTAAACTCTCAGTGGGCTGTATGCATAACCCAGGGGCGTAAGAACCAAGGGGAATGGGGCGGGATGTTTATCGTCCCAAAAAATAGACCTTCACATTTAAATAATTCAGCTGTGTCCTCCCCAATATCAAACCCTCTTCCCATGCGTTTGACGTCAGCTCAATCTCAAGAATCATCCATATTTTGAAGAGCCATGGATATTAAACAGATAACATTTAGGTATCTCCTCAGTTGTCTGATTGCTATGGCTCTGAAGAACAGCAAGACTGGCAGCCTCCCAGTCAGTGAGATCTACAGCTTCATGAAGGAGCACTTCCCCTACTTCAAGGTGAGCTTCTTCAGATGATTCTTCTTCAGAAGGGGAACCAGTGTCGACACAAGGAAACATAGTTACAGCAAATCAACTAAAGGACTGGCGTTGGTAAAAGATTTTGGAGCTAATTTTCAGTTAGTCGTTAGTTCAGTCAGGAGTACAAGCTTATCCAAATACTGTCTCAACTCAACTCAAGCAGTTAAGAATAAAAGCACAAGATGATAATACAACCTTGATGGCAAAGACTTCTGTCACCTGATCGAGGTATCCTTTTGTTCCATGAAATCATCCTCAGACTGCACCAGATGGCTGGAAGAATTCGGTGCGCCACAACCTGTCACTGAACAAGTGCTTTGAGAAGGTGGAGAACAAGCTGAGTGGCTCATCGCGCAAGGGCTGCCTGTGGGCCCTGAACCCGGCCAAGATCGACAAGATGGAGGAGGAGATGCAGAAGTGGAAGCGCAAGGACCTACCAGCCATACGACGTAGCATGGCCAACCCGGGTAGGCAAGGAGCCTTATGGGGGACAGCAGTGGGCGGCAAGTTAGAGGGAAGCTCAGGACAGGCAAGCTGGGGCTCAGTCAGTCCAGATGGTATGAACAGGATCAAACTGTATAAATGAGTAAAGCATGCCTGCTACGAAACCTTGAATCAGTTTATAAGCCATTGTCATCATTCAGCATGTCAAAAGAGTCTTTACAACAAGGGTAGGTATACAGTGTCTATTCAGGCCCGTAGTCTATGGACCTGACCTCTTTGGGACAGGATTCAATTTCATTTGGTGCAGAATAAGCATCAGTCAAGTGCTACTAAAGGGCAGCCTGTTCCTCTCATGGAAGAGAGATCCCATCCTTCCTCTGAAAGCTGCTTAGAAATCGAACATCTTCTTGCTGCTTTCCCAGATGAGTTGGACAAGCTGATAACAGATCGGCCAGAGAGCTGCCGGCGGAAGCTGTGCGATGGGGGGGTGAGCAGGATGTCCAGCTGCCTGGCTGGCCTGGCCCTCCCGATCCAGCTGCAGCCTCAGCCAGTGATGACGCTGTCCCTGCAGTGTCTCCCACTGCACCGCCAGCCGTCGGCTCAGGCCCGGCCGGCTCCCAGCTCGCCCGCGCTCGCCCAGACGCCCCCACACCACACCCCCGACATGTCACACAGCCCCATTGCCCAGCATCATGGGAAGCTGGCTCACGATTACCACAACCTTCATGTAGATGTGAGCCCCGAGGTGGACAGCCTGGATCCCAGTATCATGGATTTTGCCTTACAAGGTGGGTCTCTGCACTTATCACTCATTGGAAACTTATAGTAGAACAATAAACAGCGAGACAGACGTGCCACCAGAAATACAGGACCTGTTTTTCCCACAGGGAACTTATGGGAGGACATGAAGGACGAAAGCTTCAACCTGGAGACGCTGGACGCTTTTAGCAACTCCCCGTTACGGCTGTCTGACTGTGAGCTTGCTGTGCCCAGCCTCACAGCTCTGTCCAGCGAAGGCAGCCCGTCCTTCTCGGACCTGCAGGTGACAGGCCTGTACGCCACCTACCCCGCCATGGAGAGTGTGTCAGCGCAGTACATGGGAGCACAGGGCTGCAGTCAGCCCATAGTCCTGCACTAGCTTAGGCAAGCTTCACTGGCAGCATAACTGCATGAACAAAGTGGGGGTGAGAAACTAAATCACTATAGTAGCAAAACTCATCTTGAATCCAACTCAACGGTACCAACTGACTTCAAGAGCTGCTGTTTTTTGTCACATTCTTCTTTAGTTCTATACTTTACAGTGCACAGCTACTCAGTGTGTGGTAGTACAGAGTCACTGAATCGAGACGTCAGCCAGAAACGAGATACTCATCCAGAGAGACATTTCTTTTTAAAACCTCATTACTTTGTAAATATGAATTCTTAGCAGTAAAAAGGCTGCATCAGTTTAGCTAACTAACATCAAAGACAGTAGAAGCGGGAAAAAAAAAAAACATTCCTGTGGATTTCTTTTACCTCAATGAAACGTTAGCATTAATGATGGTACTTTAATGTGCTTTTACCTGTGCTAGACAGTATTACTGTGTTGTATGTGTTTATTTATGACTTGTAAATGTGAGAGACGCCAGTGAAGCACTGTGTACATTTGTAACAGCCGTGATGGCTCTCCCTGCAACAAAAAATGACATTAATTTATATCAAGAATGCAAGAGTTTGACTGTTTACAGCACATGTACCACCCAAAGCGATGACTTGTGCAGATATTCTGTTAAATGGCTTTTTCTTTTTTTAAATTAACGGGCAGCTTAATCTGCACCGTGATCCAAAGCCTCTGCGATGGTGGCTGCTTACACAGCTGATATCACAAACACTAACGAAGGGGCAGCTGTGACATTTCAGCAGCACAAACATCACGAAATGTACTTGATTTCATACATAAGAAGCATTTTGACAATTATACCATTTTATATGTTAGAGTGCTACTAAACCAGTTTAAAAACTAAAGTACTAAAGACAAAAAAATTCTATTCATAAATACAATAAATTCTTAACTTTGTGAACTTTTTAAAAATGCACTTGTATCCCGTTGTTGATTAAACTGGATTGACAACACAGCAGTAAAGCCTTTTTCAGTAACCAATGAGGCTTCAGTCCGATGATTCACTCACAGCTGGCGAGACCTTTCAACAGACGTTTTATTTAAAAATAGCTTTTCATAATATAAATTTAAATTCCATGCAGGAGCAGGACAGACACACTGTATTCACATACTAGCACTTGCAATAAGTCAGTTTCTCATATCTACTGAGACCCTCAAGGAAACTGCCCACACTACAGAGGGCACCTGCTTCAGATAAATGCATCCTAATGAGGTACACTGCTTAAGTTACACAGGATAGCATGCAAACACACACACTTGGTAATGTGCAGCTCTATGAAACAGTGTCAAATATTTAACCTTTGTGTCACTCAGATTGAAACGGGAAGATACCACACTGCAGAACCATCTACAACCTTTGCGAGTCACACTCACACAATCAGGCAAATATCTCCTCATCCCCAAGGAAGGAGACTAATTATGAACGTTAAATCATACTGATGTTTAACCCCCAACCCCACGAAGAAAAGGCACTACGTATGGATTCCCCTAGCCATTTAAGTGTTAGACAAAAAAAACAAGCAACCCCCCCCCCCACAAAATGAGAGGATTGTCTTGTAAATAAAACAGTTGACATGCTAAAAATATAAACAGTGAAATGTGAAATAACGCCATTTTAATACCTGTTACAAGACCGGTAAAGGGTGGGGCTGCTTTGGGGCATCTCGGAATGGGAAGAGAGAGAAGTGAACCTGGGTGCATTGTTTAACTTAAAAAGCAAGTGGTCAAGTGTTTAGGCACTGTGCGCTAGGAGGACAGGGAATTCTCTTTGTGTGCAGTTACAGATGGTGGTCACATGGTGACAGCTAAACCCTGAGAAAAACTTTTCAGTAGCAAGCAGGCAGTTGAAGGTCAGAAAGTCTCTGCCCTTTGATATGCGTGGCCCTCAGTCCAAAAAAAAAGCACTGGCTTTGTTTTGTCGGATATTGGAAGAGGATGGGCGCTGGCTCTGTGTTGAGCAGAGTTCAGAAGTCAACTGCTGGCTGTGCTGTCCATGGTGGCCAGCAGGTGGGAGATCTTGGCCCTCTGGGAAGGTGTGATGTTCTGGCTCATATGAATGATGCAGTCCATGACCACCTCAGGGTTCGCCTGCACCAGGCTAAGGATGCACAGAGAAAAGAGGGCTTAGGTGACAGGTGCAAAACATCAGAAAATGTCAGATCATCCCCATCACCAAATTCTAACACAATACTTGTATAGGAGGGTTGCAAAAGTATTGTGCAATTGACATGTGCAGCCATCTTGGTGCATTGTCCATCATAACAATGGAGTAGTCTTGCACATGAATGCAAGCAAGTTGGGTCAAGTAGGGCTTCACTTTCACACCAATCATATTTAGAACACTGCATGCAGTGACGCAAAAACTGTAAGACATTAAAACTAAAATACAATTAAATAAAAGCTAACAATATAAAGATTAACTGATATCACTGGATGTGACCCATACACATTAAAAGCATCATTGCTGCGAGCCACCCGCTGGAGGATATCGTTAATTATCCGGGTTTTTTTTGTCGTGGGTAATTCTGTGCCTTTACTTATAGATGGGTACAAGAACATTTTGGTGTATTCACCGGTAAGAAAAGGTATAAATCACATGCTTATTATTTATCATCAATTATTAAAATATTGTTTATCGTTCTTATTTTTGTCATGTAATTGTAACAATAAGCCAGTACTCTGTTTTCTGTGATAATGTTAACATTACTCTGCTGTGCCTTTTGCCATTGTCATTACAACAAATCTGGTTTGATCACATAAGTGAATGTGATTTAAAGGTAAATTGCAAATGCGGTTTTGTGGCTTTCATTTGGCTGAAGGGACTGCTTGAGTCTTTTTTTTTTTGTGTTCCTCTCTTGGTGCCCTGGCTCCTCTTGTCACACTGCTGCATCCCATATTCACTGTTGGGGCCCAATCTATGTTGCCTCTGCCATAATAGCTGGTTTACCTAATGTGAAAGTGTAAGATTGGCCATTAGGATAACGTTTTTCACATTGTACACATTCGATTTTATGTCATCAGCTTACCTCCCGTAAATTACATGCCACAAAAAGCCATAAAATTACTTGTATTCACATGAGGTTACACCAGTCACCGCAAACAAACAGAATGGGGATCATGAGATACTGTAGCGTTACCATGCTAATTAAAATCGATCCGGCATTCACCAGCTAACAAAGCCCAGCAATATCATCTACAGAAACAAATAGATGAAATACCACACATTTTAGCGTTATTCTTACCATTTACATAGGGATCTCCATAAGCACCCGCACTATTAAGGTTCTTCCCGTTGACGTCTTCATCAGAGATACTGTGTAGCCACTGCTGGCATCACCTGCTAGATAAAATGTCATCTCCCTCCTTTGGGTCACTTTGTTTTTTTAATTTTGGGAATCCTACAGGATCCTATATCTCCGTCATGAACTCTGTTGTTGCAGCTCAGAACAGTACATCCTACCGAGATGAACGCGGCAAAAGAGCACAGACAGCAGGCACGAGGATCACAGACCAGACAGGAAACTATGCATTGGTGTGGTAGATGATGGCTCTTTCTTGGTGTGAATGGTACAGTATGACATCAAATGCAACCCTCCTATATATTATTTACATACATACACTCACCTAAAAGATTATTAGGAACACCATACTAATATGGTGTTTGACCCCCTTTCGCCTTCAGAACTGCCTTAATTTTACGTGGCATTGATTGAACAAGGTCCTGAAAGCATTCTTTAGAAATGTTGGCCCATATTGATAGGACAGCATCTTGCAGTTGATGGAGATTTGTAGGATGCACATCCAGGGCACGAAGCTCCCGTTCCAACACATACCAAAGATGCTCTATTGGGTTGAGATCTGGTGACTGTGGGGGCCATTTTAGTACAGTACAGTGATTCGAGCTTTGTGACATGGTGCATTATCCTGCTGGAAGTAGCCATCAGAGGATGGGTACATGGTGGTCATAAAG
>JAABNY020000039.1:37308032-37318809 GCA_015164015.2 Brevimyrus niger | reverse complement strand
AAAGAGAAGGGGGGGGGGGGGGGGGGGGGGGGGGGCGCGGGGGTTAGAAAGGTCAGACTATGGTCTCTGCCAAATAAAAGCACAGAAGTGTTACCATCCTAAATTAGTGCTCTCAGTAGAAACCGCAGCACATCAGGGAAGATACTTAAAAAGAGAAGGTTCATTACTTGTCCTCAGGCACAGGACGAGCTACTCTGGCCAAATGGAAACTTTCAAGGGGAGAAATGGAGACAAGAATGATGAAAAACCACAACAAATCAAAAAATATACATTGTATTACAGTCGCCTGGCTTGTTACTGTTCAATATGTATCTGATATGTAGCTGTATGCAGTTTCCAGACATGGCCATCCCCCAACACACACACGTGTGCAAGTGCACACGCACACGCGCGCACACACACATACAGGAATAGATTCAACATTTTTAGTTAAATATATAAATATTTTGCATAATTAAATTAAACGCCACCCATCACTTGTCTGATGTACCACAGCTTTCCCTTCTCCTTGATGCTTCCAGTTCCCACCAAACCAGCCTGAAAGCAGACAGCAGCTAATATCCACTCTTTCAACTCAGCCCCCCACCCCACCTATCCTCTGCTGCCAGGCACACAGTGGGGAACCATCCCCCAGTGGGACCAGCACAGGCACATACTGGGAACGGAAGGTTCGGAAGCTGCAGGAAAGATACCTGTTGGGATGGGAGGACGGCAGCATGAACTGGAAGTCCAAAGCGCAGGTTCCGCTCTGCAGCTGATGGTGCTGCAGGCTGTTGAGTTCATAGGCAATGTAGGCCCGTCGAACGTAGACCTGGAGGGGCAATATATCCCTGCTTATATTGGGGGGGGGGGCTTTCAGAGTCACAAGTTCCACAGACGACACAACCCCCCCACTCACCTCCAGTGCTGCCATGCACACAACCCGGTTAGAGTGGTAGAAGAAGTTAGGTAGGACATCAAAAATGGATGTTTCAGACAGGATGAGTTTCTGCAAAACGTACATAAAAACATATACTGTAAAAACCCACACACATATATATATGTGTGTGTGTGTGTGTATATATATATATATATATATACACATACACACACACACACACACACGCGCACACACATATATATATACCTATAAGCCATATGACCTGCATCTGGAGTAAGCGACAGCCTGGCATCACGTACCTTCAGGTTCTCGGGACAGAACTGATGGCCATACATATCAATAGCTGACAGGAAGATGGACTCAACCTGGTTGTGCCTCAGTTCATATGAGGGCAAGTGAGAGGCGATTAAGACCTGCAGAAACAATGTTTGTTAAAATTATGGTACTTAAGGCATTTACATTACATATCCCCCCCCCCCACTATGCGCAACAACAAATTAAAAATTTTGAAATCTGGGAAATGCATAAAAAGTAAGTAAAAATATAAGTAAGTAAAAAAAATTATAAGTATAAAATATTGGTACAATGATCTGAGAAATGTACAACATAAAATGATTAACATTTATCCAGAAACAAATGTTAAAGGTGGCTTTTGGGGATGAGCAGCAGGAGAGCAGCTGGGCTCCAGAAGCTACACCATGCCTGACCTGTCGGGCACGCAGGGCCACCTTGGAGTTCTCCACCTTGCCGAGCTGGGTCAGCTCATTCAGGATGGCCATCAGCTCATCAGCCAGGGTGGAGTCTCGCCCACACAGCTGGTCCTGAGAAAGGCATTTCATCAAGCCGATCATTATTGTATCAGCAGCTGCATGCAAAGTGGCAGATTTGCTTATGCTGCTAATAATGATGTTTTTCCTGTCTGAATCGTCGGTCTCTCCTAAAAATTTAGTTTTTTTTTCCTCCATTTATGTTCAGCGTTCCTGAAAAAGCATGGATGTTAAAGATATAGAACAAGACAGAAAATAAAATTGAGTAATGCCTGCTTCCATTGTAAAGAGCCTTTAGATAAAGCAGATATATCATTACTTTTCCTGTCACCTCAAGCAACTGCAAAAGTCTAATTTAGAGATGGCTGCTTCCATAAGAACTCCCACACTGACACTGTTACTAACTAAGTTTCAGTTAGAAGCAGTAGATCAAGTCTGTATGCAGCCAGCAGATCATTAACTAAAAATGGCCTGCAGACTTACGATAAGCATGGTGACCAGGATGTTCTTCTTGGACACCTGAGCGTGTGAAAAGATGCATTCCAGCACTGGGGTCATGTCCGGTTTGAACTGCTCCCTCAGGTTGATGACACACTTGTCATAATGTGCTGTCGATGAGAGCGACCATCCACCCATCCAGTTACTGTGCTGCTTCCACAGAGACGGTAAGTTGGGGCCACCTCTAAAGAACATGCAGCCACACTCACCTTGCTGGAACTGCATCTCTACCTGCAGGTACCTCCTCAGCAGGTCCAGCACCACCGACTTCATGTACCCCCGTATTCCACTCCGATATCTGCAGATCACAAACGATAGACCCTGAGAAGATCTAGACAAAAATTGTCCTCAACCTTTTTGCCATGCCAGATCAGTTGTGACCCTATATCAGATATACGTTTACGTTAATGCTATGATTAATGCTATGATTAATGCTCTTAATGCTATGATTAAGAGTGCAGTGTACACTGCAATTTACACCAATCAATGCTTATTGCACAAACCTGAATGGGTGTGCCAGTGAATTTTAAATTAAGCATCAGTGGTTTGACTTTTTGGATTGGTTGAGCGAGTGTTCACTAGCTTTGCGCTAAGCAGTTGCAGACCCAAGACCTGGGTTAATTCTAGGACTTGGGCTGGGAAATCTGATTGCAGATCAGCATAGAGCCGGGACTCAAATTTGGATTGCAACCCATGGGTTGAAGACTGCTGATCTAGATGAAGAACACCCATCGTTCAGATGATCATTTGTTACTAACTAGATATACAAAAAGCCTGCATACCTGTGGACATTACAGGCTAAGGTGAAACACTGTTTTGTCTAGGAGCTATACCAGCTATGAGAATCACCATTACTATACCATGAAATGAACTCTGACCTTTGCACAAGCTGCACAATACTCTGCGTATTCATGAAGAAAACCTCTCGATCAGCCTTTCTCTGCAGGGTTGCAGCATGGCTGTCCAAAATATTAGCAATCTGAAACATGAGAAATGTCACTGCACAGCTCAAGATGGATGAAACAGAATTTAGCAAATAAAATAAATAAATAAGGAATAGCTGTATCAGACACTAGCACTCACCTGCTGGCTGGGAAACTGGCAGAGCACGGAAGTGATGTTGCTGGCATACTGGGCCATGACCTTGCGGATGGCCTTCTCCACTGACACAGGGATGCGGCCCGATACGCTGGTCATGATCTCCTGAAGCTCCAGCAGAGGCAATGAGGGGTCTCGCAAGGTCTTCATGAGTGTGCCCACCCACTCTTTAATCTGGGCACAAAGCAGAGGGAAAAGTAGCAGAAGGGTTTTTGCACTCATGCCATAACCTATTTTATCCATTAGAATTGAGAAGAGTAAAATGTTTTTAATGCCAATCATGTCAATTAAGCAAGATGCTCTTGACAAAGCAGAATGAAAAATAACTGACTAAGAAGTAAAAACATTTAGACATGTATGAATTTCAGATTACTTGTAGGTTCATCAGCAGATATGGGCAGACCCTCAAACAGGCATATATCCAAATACAATGTACTTAGCAAATATTTGACCAAATCTGCACCTTGGTGCTAAAGTAAGGCTCCATGAGGCAGTATCCATCCATGACCTTGACGAGGTTCTCCAGCACATTGTGAAACACCTGGTGAAGCTTTTCCCCAACAATGGGGAGGGGCTGCTGCGCAGGGAGGGGTCTCATATTCAGCTCCACCTATTGGTGTGGAGCAGAGTATAAGGGCTACCACTCATTTATAACGACAAGCCAGACCACTAAAGTGGAGGACAATTTCATAGTTGCCCGAGTTCCTCAGAGCACTGTAGACTTGCCGGGTGGAGTCGACTAGGGTCGTCCAGCTCCAGGCGGGCCACCACACAGCCGGGCTCCAGAACCGCCCCGGGCCTCTTGATGAAGTGCACGCAGCCGGAGTCCTGCACGTTCAGAGTCATCACCATCTTCATCACCTGGAGATATGCCACATGCCAGGTCAGCGTACTACCAACTGCTACCTGCAGTCTCTTCTGAAGTCTCTGAGTTTATAGTTAATCCAGACCAGTCATTTCAACAACTATATCATCTACCACTTAATTGTGCTAAGGTTACACCAAGTACTAATGAACTATTATTGTTTAGTGTCTTCTATAAAAACAGACAAACTCATATACTATAGATCACGGCACAAAACATTCATTGTCCTGCCTGGGCAGGCTTTTCCCAGCAGATCAAGTAAAACCGCCAAATTAACTATGCTTTGCTAAGAAATTGTCAATATTAATTTGCACATTTCTCTTGCCAATACACATGCGATCTTGCAATTCCCACGTTCATCACCCACAATTAGTGAGGGCTAAGGGAACAAAAAGTGTAACAAGATATAAAGCTTATCATTAAAAAAGGGTTAAAAAAATATTTTAAAAAACACCCACAGCAGAATAATGAGTAAAACTATAATAGCAAGAATATTTTGTGTACTACTTTTCTATATACATTTAATTGATAACAGAAGCATGTATAATCTCATAACTAATAATCACTGATAATAAATCATTACATGTTCTCTCTGGAAAGCTAAATATTTTGTTATATAGTGATAGTCTACAAGTACATATTACTAATTATAAATTGTAATCCAAAATTGGTGGCCCAGTTACTACAACAAAACTAGCAAACATGACCTGAATGAACAAACAGAAGTTCAAAGATCATGGTTACACGTTCACACGTTAGGGTGGTCCACAAAACTATGATGGAAATTCAGTTTGATGAGAACCCACATTCGCATGTCTGAATATGTTCTGCCTCATGTAGATAAGTTATGGTTAAAATCTGAAGCATTTGACGCAGTGAGGAGCAAAAATAAATCACTGATGAACACTGAGTGAATGCTGGACTGCCATTTGCATTCAGCATTTGCACAAAAACATTGTTTCTTACACCATTCCTACTGTGGTATGACATAATTACCAGTTATTGAACAATGGATCATACATAATTAGGCCAACAGGCCTATTTTTAACTGCAAATAAAAAAAAGTATGTACTTCTTTTCATGTGCATTAGTTCACAGTTCAAAGTTTGGTGGAAAATTAATTTCAATTCTGTAATTTCATTTCATGTATTAAATCTTTTGAGTAACCACTGAATGTTCACCAGAAGGCTTACAATTTGACATAATTTAACAGTAGCCAAATATAGAATAAAACTAAAACTTGTGGAGGTCATGTCTCATGAATTTAAATTATTAGGACCACCCTACCATGTGTGTACAGATTACAAAAGGTTCTAAGACCGGTCAATTATTTAAATTACCCAAATATATTAGAACCAAGAAGTACTTAGCCAGAACAAACCAGGAAGATGTAAAGCATGCTTTAACAATTTAAAATGCAAAACCGGGAAAGTAAAGTTCAATAAAGAGTTTTTATAATGAAGTGCAAGACACCTGATCCAACATGTCCACCAACCAACTTAATATAGACCTCATTTGGAACAAAATTCAGCATTTGCAGGGGGCTGTCCAGGATAAGAACTAGGAACTCATGATCTAAGCTTCTCCATACCTCAATTTCTGCATATGCATTCCCTGCAGAAATGTGGCCTCCGTCTTCCAGCATGTACTGCAATAGTTTGCCAGCAGAGGGAGACCTCAGCACCGTCGGGTCTTTCTCCTTCTCAAACACACAGGTCTTGTTTCCAATAGTGATTCGATAGCTAAATCAAGACAGACAGTGGAACTACTGTAGAGACTTCTTGCAAAGAAAAGCATATAGGCCATTTATGAAAATAGGTAACCTGCCACTAACAAAGACACAACGTGAAGTGCTGCTCCCATCATGCACTTGTGGACAATGGCTCACCTGTCCACCTCCTCCTTCATGTATGTGGTATAGCTGCTACCATTGTAGGAAAGCAGAAGACCCCCGTCGCTTAGCCTGTGAACATCTATCTCAATGTCGGAGTTGTTCATGATGATGAAGTATGTGGTGGGTGACTGGCGGGCCACCTGAAACGGCACGCTGGAAATGTCAGATCAAAAAGCATTCGGTGCCAATTAAAGGGCAATCAAACAGATGCTCACCTTCAAACAGTACTTAACCCCCTCATAAATCAGATCCACTTCTACAGTATTCAGCAAACTGGCAGCGGGCAGCACTTGGCCCCTAGGAAAGGCAGCAGCCAATCAGAATGCAGATAATGCATCAATCACTCTGCAAACGATGGCACCATGAAACAGCTTAAATATGAATGACAAACCTCTCCAAGGAGTGCAGGAAGTCAGACATACTTTTCCTGATGCTGGCATCTGCCACAAGAAGAGATCCACAGACCACACCCAGTAAGGTGTCGGGCCTCTCGGCCTACCGACGAGAATGCAGGGCAACATTAAGCACCGACAGCACTTGGGGGCGGGGGGTGCTGCAGAGATATCAGAAATTCACCTGCACTTTCTCAGCAATGAGGTGGTCCAGCCAGCCAGTGTCAATGTCATTGTTCCGGAAGCTTTCGGTCTCCAGTAGTTTGATGAGGTATTCCACTGTGGTTCTGAAGTCCCCACGGATAGAGAGCTCCTTCATGGCCACCACCATGTTCCTAGATGTGCGCATATCACTTAGCTCTAACAAAACCATTTACTAAGTTTTATGATCCATGTAGAACATGCAGAACAAGTGTTAACCAAACATCAAAGTCCAGGGCAACAATCAAAATGCAAGAAGGAGATGATCAACTCATCGCAGTTTTCCTCCAAGACATTCCAAGCCACTCCAGCCGCATGACTTACGAGATGGCCTCCTCACGGTTCTCCCCCCAGGAGAAGCAGTGTCCGAACTGGGAGTCGGCAAACTCGTGCAGGCCTCCGGCTGCCCCCACACTGAAGTAGCCCCACACATTCTTGTTGCTGCGGAAGTTGAGCTCCTGCACGGTGCCTGAGCTGGGCTTGAAACCCTGACCATGACAAAGAGGTCCACCCAACAGTTTTGCTTACATTCTTCCATAATTTCTATGGCAACTACAAAAGTTCAGAGGACTAACAACATTAAATGTGCATCGATCTGATAATCAGATTGGTATCGGCACCGATTCATACCTAATTAGACCAATCGGGTATCAGCCATATGTGACCAATCCACATCAGATCCTTACTCATTATAGACTGCTGAAATCTAAATAAGATCCCATTTCTTCTTAAATCGATTTTTACAATGAATTGCACAGCAGCTCTCATTTTAGATGTGTTTCCGTGGCCTTCAAGCAACGAGTAACATTAACACTGCTACTCATTGTATTTGCCACTCAGTGGGTGTGAGCGCAGCGATTTCCGTCTGCTGTGACATCATGCTCATACCCTTTGCAGTAGGAGGAAAAAAACATCAGATATGAGGGTGGCAATTGGAAGTATCTTATGCTTGAAACATGAAGTAGTGGAAGTGATTTGCAATCTTTGTAAAAACAAAGTAGCGTTTAATGGAAAATCCCATTAAACAAAGCGCATGCAATCGCACGAGGCAATGCGATTAATACTTCAAAAGCAATGGATGATTTGAGAGTTTTGCACACTCGCTACAGCTTGTGATACACAAGGCACTGGTGACGCGACAAAGTGAAAGTGACGCTGTTGCCAGTGGGAGAAACATTGTGGGGCATTTTAAGTATTCGCCACTTGCGTATCGTTTGGAAGATATTCAAATTGAACTGCAAATGCCTCAAAAATGGTTAAAACAAGGTGTACAGCACAGTATATGTTTCTAGTAGCCTAATTAACAAAGGTTTTTTGACATACATTTTTTTCATTTAGAAAATTTCAGTTTAAAAATGACTGGTTTAAAAAAAAGGTCTGGTTTGGATCAGTATTCATATTGGCTAATACCCTCTGTTCAGGTATCGAGCTCATATCCGCACCGAAAAGGTGGGGTCGGTGTAACTCTGAAAAGTCAAAGTTGTTAAGACAGTGTTTTGATCTGAGGCTACAGAAAGCTGCATTTCATCCACCAAAGTCGACACAAATTATGGAACTAACTGGAAAATACATGCAAAAAGGTGACCTACTGGCCTATTCTGACCCTCACCTCATCTGGGTTCTCACTGGTAATTCTGGCAGCAATCACGTGACCCCGGGGGCTTGGGGTGCATTCAGGAGCCTCAAAATTGATGGGCGAGTCTCCCCATGGAGACTCTCCGTACAGCACTCTGATGTCCTTGATTCTGCAGAGGGGAATCCCCATGGCGATCTGCAGGTAGACACAATTCAACCAAACATTCTCTTCCAAGCATTCGAGGCCAGAAAAGGCAGAAAACCTTTAAAAAGCAAACTAATAAAAGCTGCAACCAGAAGAGCTCATTAGGATGACAGGAAGTGCTCAGTATTACCATGACAATGCAGTTACTAGTTCCTCACTCAAGGTGAGGAACACATGAGCTGAAACAGTTGGTATTAAAAAAGACAAAGGACTTTGGTTCAAGGGCCTAGAAGGGTTCATTGGGAAACTACCCATTAGATATAGGACAGGGTATGCGATTTTAGCCTGTTACACTTTTGTTAATTTCAGCAAATTTCTCCTCTCAGTCAGCTAACTTTCCATTTTTATGTGCTGAAAAAATATACAAAATAAAATAAAAACACGTTTCTGAGCAGCCCCGGCTGTAAACAAAGTGACTTGGGAATGTACATCTGGCACATGCTAACATGCTGAAGCAATTAAAATGGCCAATAAACAGCCAAAGAGAAGATCTGAAGAGGAAAATTTGAGTTCTTAAATCAGGCAAGGGCGAAGAAAGAAGAAAAAAAATCAGAGATAGGTGGGTACTGCAGCTATTTTGTTGGCAAACATCATGGATGAAGTGGGCTAGGAATTCTAAAGTTGTGTAGCATTGCTAATCTTGTTGATGGTTTTCTCTTTGCCAGATGTATAACATTACCACAACAAAATGTGTCCTCCACATTTAACCCATAAGTGACATAGCAGTGGGCAGCTATTATTTCAGTGCCTGGGGAGGAGTGTGTGGGGGCGGCTCAGGGTGTTAACGACCTCAGTGCACTGAAGTAAGATGAAGGATAGGGAGATAAATACCTGCAGCTGTGCAGCGGGCAGGTTGACATCTCCAATCATCTCTGTGCAGGGATGTTCCACCTGGAGACGAGGGTTCAGCTCCAAAAAGTGGAAGCTGCCATCTTCAGAGTAGAGGTACTCGACTGTGCCAGCACTTACGTAACCCACCATTTTGGCTAGCCGCACAGCACACTGTCAGAGAGTCATTGCATTTAATGTGAATATTCACTGATTAATGTCGAGGACCCCATCCAAATTATTATGTCTATTAAAACTAGGGCTGCACGATACCACATCCTGATTATGTGGCGTTTGCACAATAATCACTAGGGCTTCAAGAGACAGGTGTAAACATTTTCCCAGATGCAGGCTTTTCAGCCTATACAAACGTTTAGTTACGTTGACAATTTGGTAAACAGATGAGTAGAGAGACTAAAACAGTAATAAGAAACGTATAAAGATGCTCATAAGTTAGAAATTTGTACTAATTCGGCATATCCTTGTGTTTAATACACATGTTGGACTATAAACTGCAAAAAGAACCGCCACCCACCAACGCCGTTTCACCTTGTTTACAGAGATTAGTAAATTTTGGGCCGTCACAAAACACTTCTCATTAATATTTTAGGCACACTATTAAGCTGCTTAAAAGCTGAGGGCATAAGTAAGCTTCCGTATGATAGCGAAAATCTGGACAAATATATTGCCTGTCATCTAAAGCCCTGGTGATTATTGTGCATGCACCATATTGTAATTCTGATATCATGCAGCTCTAATTAAAACCCAGATAATTCACCCTGGCATGCTGTCAATCAACTTCTTGGCCAAATCCTGCATCCAGCGAAAACCTGATGTACAGCAGTGCCCAAAAGTTTTGAGGATGACACAAATATTGGTTTTCACAAAGTATGCTGCCTCAATTTTTATGATGGAAATTTGCATATATTCCACAGTTTATGAAGATTGATCAGATGAAGTCCCTCTTTGCCATAAAAATGGACTTAATCCCATCCATCCATTTCAGCCTTGTGACATAATATCAGTGATTTTCTCATTAACACAGGTGAGAGTGTTGATGAGGACAAGGCTGGAGATCACTGGCATGCTGATTGCTATTCTAACTCAGACTGGGTGCTCTACATCATTGTTCTTCCACAAGTAACTATGGATACCTGCAAGGAAACATGTGCAGTCATCATTGCTTTCCACAAAAAGGGCTTCACAGGAAAGGATATTGCTGCTAGTAAGATTACACCTAAATCAACACTTTATCGCATCATCAAAAACTTCAAGGAGAGAAGTTTGATTGTTGTGAAGGAGAATACAGGGCGCCCAAGAAAGTACAGCAAGTGCCAGGTCCATCTCCTGAAATTTATTCAGCTGCAGGATTGGGGCACCATCACCAGTGCAGAGCTTGCTGAGGAATGGCAGCAGGCAGGTGTGAGTGCATCTGTATGCACAGTGAGGCAAAGACTTTTGGAGGATGGTCTGGTGTCAAGACAGGCAGCAAAGGAGCCACTTCTCTCCAAGAAAAACATCAGGGACGAACTGATATTCTGCAAAACGTACAGAGATTGGACTGCTGAGGACTG
>JAABNY020000039.1:37286072-37299206 GCA_015164015.2 Brevimyrus niger | reverse complement strand
GATTGGAGTCACTAAATTGCCCATAGGTGTGCATGTGTGAGTGACTGGTGTGTGAGTGTGCCCTGTGATAGGCTGGCACACTCATATGTATATCATATACTGCAAAAAAGCCATCACTTGATTTCCTGAATGACTACAAGAACAAGGAAATGGACAATCCCATTTACATTATTTAGCACACTCTCTTTAGCAAACAGTTTACACAAGGATTTAATTTCCTGGCCTGTTTAAAAAGAACCATAAAAATGTACCGAGTTATCTGGAAAGTTAAATAACCCATAAACCAATTAACTCTGTAGCACATTAAGATATTTTTCCAGTGGTCAAATCTGTATAGGTTAGTGCTCCACACCAGTTATTTAGTCCATTGTGTCTATGTGTCTCCATAGTCACAATTATCAATGGTAAGAAATGAAAGAGGCCTTACAGATCACAGGCAAACACACCAGATTAATATCAGACTGAAAACCCTTTGAATAAATATTGGGACAAAATTGTGTGTATTTATGAGAGTAAAGTCAAAGCACAGGTTATGGGGGGGGGTCACCCAATCAGAGGAGCCGAGGCACAATGATCAACTGCCATTGGGTTCAATAATCATTTAACGCTAGTATAATTCTTATTTGTTACTAATAATGTTTTTGTTTTTTTTGCTCTTTGAAAAGTACCTGTAGGAGTTCTCAGACAGAATCCTAATAGCAAGCAGTAGTACCTACTTGGATGCAAAAAAATAAATGAAAGTGACCTCCCCCCCCTGATTCAGGTGGTTGCTGAACCAGATTCAGGAAGGACTGGTCTAATAAAGTCTTTTCTAATGATCCCTTTTCACTCCGAAAGCATGCTTATAAAAAAAAAATACACAAACAATTACAGTTATCAATTCCAACTACTCTAACAAAACAAAACATTTCAGATGCTGTCAGTTGGAGTGATATACCAGCTTGGGTGTCTTTACAGGGATTAAAGATACACTGCCTTCCCCCACAGCCTAAAGATACAGGTTTCAGGAGAACCGCTGACTCTGACTAAGCAGCCTGCAGCAAACTGGCACCTCCATCACAGGGGGAAGGACTGGCAGCGGCCTTGTGGAACATCGGAGCCAAGCAGCAGTCACCAGTACAGGTGGCACTCCGCCTTCCAGCAGATGGAACACATCCCTCTGAGATGTGCACCGTCACCCCGGGACAAAAACCATCCACGTGCTGGAGAATATAGTGAAAATCCCTCATGGCACAATCCAGGGAAGAATGCGGAGGGATTTACAAGATGCAGATCACAGTACATGCTGACATCAGTGTACTTTCCAGAGAACTGACCTGTGCCACCCATACCTGGGCAGTAAACCATAAAGCAAGAATTTTTTATTAGCCAGATAACAAGCCAAATGCAAGAATGGTCCAATAGGAGTGTCACTTACCTCTCCTCCTATTGGACGGTTTCTACATTTGGTTTAATTTATCCAGCTAAGTAGGAAATTCTGCTTTGTGGAATAGCTAAGTAAGCTAGAATTAATGAATAAATTATATGTATTCCAGCAGATTTACATATTGTTTTATACTTTCCATCTTTGCTAATGTGCAGGTAAGATAAAATCACACCAGTAATTGTTATTTCAACATTATCTAATAAATGCACATTATGTTAGATCAAAAACATGTTGTTTCTGTTAAACTTCCTGTTGACAATTGGCAGACACTATTTTTGGTGCACAACACAGTTTGTTTACTTAAATCAAGCCAAGACACAGGGCTATTGCTCAGTCATTGTAGTAACATCACAAGCAGAAACCCAAAGCAAATAAAAAGTAAATAAAAATACATCCAGCAGCAGGACATCTGAAGAGCAAGAACCCACTTCCTTTAATCAGTCCTAGGACAGGGATCTTTAACATTCTTCGCATGCCACTGCTGATAAAGATCAAACATCATCCTGGTGATTGGTTGCATACATCCGACAGACCAGTAACGGATGACTCTCATCACAGTACATCTTTCACACTTTCCTAACTGAGCACCACAGAGGGATGCACTTTGCACCCGCCCCAAAAACAGGACCTCTGCACAACTTCCTGCAAAAGCCTGCAACCCTCAGCTCCCTCTAGCAATCCCTCCATCTGGGAGTTTCTCCAGAGCTGCGGAACTATCGCAGTCTGAGTACCGAGGAAACGCCTCCACCCCAACTAAGTTGCTCATTTATTCCAACAGATTTTTTTTGGGGGGGGAGAAACAAAAGAAAGAATAACACGCAAAACTTTTAGGAGGAAAAAATCTCCATAGATCCGAATGAGGAGGGAAAGTCTCCTGTTCAGAACTCACCCACGGAGGTACTGGAACCAGTTGTGGGTGGCTCTGCCGTCCCCCTCCATTGTTGCGTTTCAGGCGGCGAGCCGAAACGTTCCGTCCCAAACACTGTGACCTCAGGCCACCCTCCTTCCTTCCTCCTCCCATGACTATGGCCCCGCCCCCAGCATTACCCACAGACTGCAAGGCTGAAATGCGGGCGGCGTTCGATTGAAACGCCAATCGGCTTTATCTGTAATAAGCCAACTTTTGGTCTGCGCCGCACAAAAAAAAATGCACCGAACAGAAACCTCAGCCAAAGCAGTGTAGCGCTGAACGAAATTCAAGGAACTAAAAGTGAATATATGCATAATTTTCTCTTTTTAACAGCTGATTTCGCAAAAAATACTTTGCAATGAATGACAAAGGGTACAGTTAAATGCCACCTTACCTTGCAAAGTCCGGACCCCATTGCAATGCGACACATGCCGTCACCGTGTTCAAAACAATCATTTTGCTGAGGGCGCAACTTTTAACGCGTGTGCAGCGAGGCAGGCAAAGCCAGCCGAAACCCTCGTATGATTAGGAAACAGGACAGCTGCCTGTCTGACATATTAAAACCGGCCACTTTCACGATTTGGTCAGAAACAAAGAAATGCACAGACATTGCATACCGTGTATTCCTTGCTTTTAATTTATTTAAAGCCGTTTTTACACTCACAGAAGCCATTGCACAGTTAGGTATTTGTGTTTTAACTTTCCAGTTTCTGGAAGCAAACCGCTACTCTCAAAGTCAATGTGTCAAATACTCTTTCCATTAATAGCTCAGAAATGTGCGGAACGCGGTGAAAACACTAGGCAGCACGAGGCGGTCAGGTGACACTAGGGTTCGTCACAACACTCCCCCCTAGTGGCGCCCTCTGGAAACTATACTATTAGAAACTTGTGCTAGGAACCCACATGTGCACAACGGCCATCCATCCATTATCGTGACCGCTTAGTCCCCACTGGCGTCGCGGGGGGCCCGGAGCCTATCCCGGCAACATCAGACGCAGGCAGAATGTCCACAACGTATTTTAGCTATACAATACAACTCCCTAGCTTTTATAAAATTATACTGATTCATATTCAGACTATACCCTAATGCTTTCCTTCATTTTTGTTTAATGGTATTCCACTTCACAACCAAAACAATTTAAAGAAAAGGTTTAGATCAATTTCACATTCATGTTTTATTACAAGCTTTGGAAGTTGTATATTTTTTCCTCTCATCCCTAACAGTGAAGGAGGTCCTTGCATGGGCCAAATCTAGCAAAGCTAAGTATGGCTTATAATAGAAATTAATATATAATTATAAAGCTTAAATTTACCAAGAGTAGGTGCTCAGGGAACAGACACTTGAGGGTATATTCTCTGTACAAACACTCAGCAGGACAGAGATCAATATAAAAAAACTGAAAAAAACAACAGAGGAGGTCACCTCAGTGGAGGTACCTCCGGCCCAGGCGAGTGGCAGATACACAGCCTCCTTTAAGGGAAAGTAGCCAGTCAGAGTGCAGGGAGGTATTGCAACCAGCAGAGGTGCACAGAAGCCAGCATGTCCTCAGGTGAGACCCAGTCTGCTGAATGCCAGTGCAGCAGAGTAACTATGCAAACCACACCCAGCAAACTGAAAGTGCACCTCTTCCAGGAGCGATAACCCACCGAGATCAAAAGCGGATGTGAAAAACACAACCCAAACAGTGGGCCTATATCAGATACACCTAAACATACACCAACAGACTCACTGCAGCCCTCAATGATGCAAAAATGCAGGGGGGTAGCGTTAAGGATGACTGAACACAAAGCAGCATAACGGCTAAATAAAACCGAGCATGTTGACAATTTCCCCTGTGCAGGACACTGGTCTCTGATCCCTGTGCAGGATCAGAGACCAGTAAAGCCTCCTTTGGGGTATGTTGCTTTCTTCACTACCTCAGGCATTTCACTGTACAGTTTGAGGGGACGTGAGTGTGGATCAGATGCAGATTAATCAGCATATATCTCACTTTAAGACTGCAACCCCTGCTGCAATCCCAGGGGCTTCAGACGGGCATGGATACCATGGCAGATTCAGGAAGCCCAGCAGTTGAATGGGGTCCCAAATCATCAAACCCAATTATCATGCCCCCCTCTCAGCTCTGCAAAATCTCAAGGTGTCCCAGGGTGACAATTTATAGCTATGTCCCATTGCAGAGCATTCAAGGGAGCTGGGTCTTACCTCATGGTAGCATAGGTGAATAGTGGTACTTGGGTCTCAGCAAGTCTTGTGTCCTTTCTAGAAGGTTGCTCTAGCAACACTGGCTCTTCATCAGAAGAGTTCTCCTCAGATGCCCCCAGGATAAACTTAAGGCGGTCTCTGACCTCCCCGCCTGAGCCTTGGTCCACATTTCCTAGCAGCATCCCTACACCCTCATGAGCCCTCTTAGGCTCAACACAGCCTGGCCCATCCATTGGTCTGTTGTCCAACACACTAGCATCCTGCCTAAGCGTACTGCCTTCCGAACTGCCCGCCTTCACCACAAGGCCACTGCTTGCTGGGTCAACCTGCATCTGCTCCCTCGCTTCAAGCTGAACTTTATTCCCCGTCTCGGGTCCCGGTGCTGGCTGAGTGAGACGCCACAACAGCCACAGGGTTAGAAACCCAGAGAGAATGAAAAGGAGCATTCAGAGACTTGGATCGTGCAGGAGCTGCAGTCAAGAAAGAAACACAAAAGAATGTATCAAACAAACATAATGGAAGATTATAGCCACAGCAAATATTAAGTCAACATTTGTAATGAGTAAATGCCATAATGTATCAGAAAACCTTGTGACTATATATAGTGAAATTTCAGCAATGGGATGTATGTGATCCCCAAAAATAATAGCAACTTCTTTTAGACGTAAACACTTACAAGTACTTAATTGTCAATAACGTCGAAAAACAATAACGCTTTAATTCAGCCCTAAGCTCTCCTAAAGATCGTCATTTGAGTATTTTGAGCTTCTGAACTGGATTTAAAACAAGACAAGAAGAGCATGCGTTGTATGAACGGGATAGCATGAAAGCTTTCATAAAATAAAAAACGGGACGAACACATCGCTACTGCACAGTACAACAAAAAAGCATGCAGTGAACAGCTGAAGGGGGGCAACCGTTCCCTTCGCGCCCTACCAGCTTCGTCATGTTACCAGTTTGGGGGAAAGGTCAGCTGTCATGACGATAATGTAGGGGGTCAAGTGGGAGGACACGCAGGACAAAATACACATAAGATGTCAGCTGCAGAAACTGCACTACACTACCACATTTGCTCGAAATAGTGTGTTCTACAATATTTAATAAATAAAACCTACAATCAGCTTATTTCAAAACACTTTTCAAAAATCAGCTTTGTCATGGGGCATCAGTCTTCTAACAGCATTTGTTTTTCATCACGTTGCACAAAATTTCAAGCGACGTTTTCATTTTTATTGAGAGGATCGCGTCCCTCATACAAGCTACAGCATTACAGTACTGCGGAGTACGGAGCACCACGCTTTCCGCAATATTTGCTTATTTGTAATCCCCGCCTATCGCCCCAAACCAGCGTACCGACATATTTTAACTAGTCAGATGCCGTCTTGGAGGTAAGAGAAGCGCTTCTATACACCCTATTCTGCAGCCGAAACGTCTTAAACGTTCGTAAACGTAAACGTTAATGCAGCTACTTGTATTGCATAGGCAACTAACTTTATTTAATATTAACCTTTAAAGAAAACAAATTGATTTGTTTCAGCGCTGAACCTGTGCCGCTATCAGCTGAGATTCTTGAAGAAACGTCTTTTTTCATACATAATCATAGTAGATTTTTATGTGTGTGAAACTACCCGGATAAGGGATCATTTATACATCTGTCGCATTGCTTTTTAACGCTTACCGGTGCGCTCACACTATCGCATTTGCCGCGATCGCTTAAGCAGACTGAGTAAACGAGCGGTGATTGCAGAGCTGTTAACTACTAAAAGCTTTAGCCACACTTCATCAATTTATGCTTAATTTAAAGTACTCGCCCCTAGATGCCGACCAAAGCACCCTTCAATTTCGAGGACTAGGGGTGATTCTCCTACTGGAAAGTTAATAATTAGTTATAAAATATCAGTTAGACACAATATATTTATAGTATTAGTATATTTTTATAATTATTTTTACAGCTTTCAGGTGAAATCTGCAAAATATTTGGCATGAAAAAGTTACCTAAATGCTAATACTGGAAAAAGATTATCATACCCCCTCAAAGACGGCGATCGTGTAGTAATCCCGGGGAAATGGTGCCCATAAAAGTACTGAGAATATAGTTAGGGGTGTGTGCCGATGTTTACACTCGGGTGCGTCTCTAGGCCTCGAGGCGCGCACAAGCCAGGGACATCGCGATGATGCAACTGCCACCTAACGCTAGATGAGCATGCCTACGGCCGACGGATTTTCGCTAGTTAGTCAGTGAACTGGTTAGTTGCAGCTCCGCTCGAAAGTACGTGAACGAGTTCAACATCTTACTGTAACGACATACTCCATCAATGAACCGCATTTATAGCATGTCGAACTTTTAAAATAATTTCATACTACTCAAATCTCCAAACTTCTACTTGCATGCTTCATACAATTTTGTGTCCTAGAATAGTTTGCAACGCTAATCTCGAATCACGTGATTGTGAGTTGTGTCATGTGACCGCAGAGCCATGTTTCTGAATATCACGTGGAATAAAAAGTAAAGAATGTAATTCGATAACTCGCACTGTATAAATCACGGAACAGTAGCATTTTATTGTAAGAAAAAGCAGCTTCTACTGATTAAAAAAACTGACACATTTCCAATAATACAGAAAAAATAATTTATCAAAAAGCTCATATTTATGCAAGCCTATACTTTTGCAAAACTATTGGAAAGCAGGTTATCGTGCTTATTAAACTGCACGAATGTAAATATGGACCGTCCGCCGCGGTTCTCAAAGCGCTTTCCAGTCTATCGCCTTCTTCCCGGCTTTCCGTAGCAGCTCGTTGGTCTTTGAAAAGTGCCGACACCCGAAAAATCCGCGATGAGCAGATAAAGGGGACGGATGCACAGTTTCCAGGATGTGATGTCGTTTCTAAAAGACAAAATGCATTCCAACCTTGAAATTTCAACCTAAATTCCTAAACTATGATTTCCAGTTGCCGGCTGTTTATGTATACGGCGCTTGGAAAGCTCGGGGTCCTTCAGCAGCCCCTATGACAGTCATAACATACAAGACATTTCTACAGATACAACTAAACACTTCATGTTAAAATATTTTGACATGAAAAACTTCATACTATGTATAATATTTATACGTCTGTGGATGGCCAGGCTACATACAGGCAACATCCAAATCCTGTACTTCTTGCATCAGGGTGTACTTAAAATCCCCCTTAATTGAATGAAAAACCCCCACAGCACCTGCAAAAATGTCTTGCATCACCACTGTGCACCGGTTCCTCTGTAAATTGTGAGCAGACTTTTTACAGCACAGGAATCATGTTGATGAGACATATTTGGAGTCATGGTTTTGGCTCAATCTGAGCTTTTAATTCCTTAATCAATGGACTGGATGGTTATTAAACTCTGGGTATCATATTTTATGTGATAGTAAATTAATTGTCTGACAACCACAGGAAAAAGGCACTTCAGCCCCTAGACAGTGTGCCTGTCAGGTAGTGCCCAACCTCGAATGCTTCTCAGGAACACACACCCACCCGGTCGATGGCTGCACCCTTCTTCTGAGCGTAGGAGCCCCACAGCATGAAGACCAGGCTGTCCAGGTTACTGCTGAGCCACTGCACCACGGAATCGGTAAACTTCTCCCAGCCCTTATCTTTGTGCGAGTTTGCTTGGTGAGCGCGAACCGTCAGGACGGCATTAAGCAGCAGAACACCTGAAACGGAGAACATACATGTTAATGTGTCAAAAGACAAGGGAGCCAGAGGAATTCTGCTTTACATTGTTTATACCCAGGCAGATACGCCATAAACTCACTCGCTTTCTGTGGTGGCCTGTGGATCTGTATTGTCATCTCTGAAAATCTATCCTGCATGCCATGCACGGCTCTGCACTCCTACCATAGGTGAAAATTTTTCCCAGTATAAGATTTTGGCTGATCTGGCACACGCCAATTGAAATATCCAGTAACAGAAACGCCAATCTGGTCTTGTTGAATTGCATCAGACTGATTTGTTGTGCACCCATCCATCACGTCACAAACTCACAGCGTTTATTAGAATATAGTAGCAAGTTAACTGAAGTTACTATACAACTTGCATCTGGAGCATTAGTAATTTAAAAATGCTGTGTGTCATCTATAGAAGTTGATTCTGTTGGTGAATCTATTATGAATTTGCTTACTTTCATAACAGACTACGCGAAACTGGGGCATTACTTCTCATTATCGAAATGTCAAAGGGCAGTTGTGAGCCGCACCACCATCACCTTCCACCACCAAGGGTTGAGGGTCACCCTTCCCCGGCTCTGGGGGTGGAGTCATTTTTCAATTCAATTCAATTCAATTTATATAGCGCTTTTAACAAGTCATTGTCACAAAGCACTTCACATATAACCGGCCCAAACCTCACAACAATCGCAACAGTGGCAAGAAAAAACTACCTCTAGCCTGGAAGACACCTCGAGAGGAACCTAGACTGTGAAGGGGAGCCCATCCTCCCATTCTTGGGTTTGGGCTGGTCTTCCCCAGGTACCCCTACATGTTGCGCCACATGGAGCCACTAAATTGCCCATAGTGGTTGACTGTGTGTGAGCCCAGGGGGTTACCCCTGCATTCTGTCCCGTGCTGTGCTTCCTACAATAGGTTCCAAGCTCATCCAAATCATTCTATAAATTCTTACATTGGTCAAAAATGTAATTTGTAATTCAAAGTTTCCATCCCATTTCCAGTTAATTTCATTATATAATTTGGAAGGTGGCAATAAATAGATTTTGGAATAACATTATTTCAACTCCCAACCAACCCAAATGCTTTTCCAAACTCAGAGGACCTTCTGAAAGCTGCTGCAGTCTTTATAACAAAAATATTCCCCAGTCTTACAGAATGTAGCTAGCATACCTTGTCTGGCCCATCCTGTGAGATCCCCATGTCCTGGATGCTGGAAGTCTTCAATGTCTGCAGCCAGCTCTTTGAACATATTTACCAAACTGACAAGCAAAACAACATATTACAAAACAGCCCTAAGGTAAGGATGGTTCTAGGGTGATGGTGACCGATTAAAAAAAATAATAACTGGGACTTTGTTAAATCACAACATAGCTTTGAACATGTGGAGGTACCTTGGTGGAGGTGGAACCGGCTTCTGCACACTGAAACAAAGTCCATGGGCCTGACCAGGACCGTGATACGGGTCTTGGCCAAGGATCACCACCTTAACCTAACAGTCAAGAGGCACCTTTGATTCCCTAACAGTTACTTATACATGCAAAGCAAATATTGCAAAGATGAGCACAGATAAATCTAAAAAAATTAAATGGGCAAATTCTATTCTATTTCAATACTCACATCTTGAATAAGACACATTTGTGTCCAGGTAAAAACTTGGTGACTAGGTGGATAGACCGTGTACTGTTTCCTTTCTTCTGAAACAAAGGACATTAACTGGACAGATACAGGTTAAATAAGGCATTGCACAGCTGCACAGTTTTCATAGATTGTTGTTGTTTATACGCAACTCGTGCAATTCCGTCATGAATTAACTTACCTGAATGAAATAGGGCTTCCCAAACTCGGCGCTCAGTCCCTTCCGCCAGCTCTCCCCGATCTTATCCGGTGCATGGCGCAGATACGGAGCCTCTATCTCCGCCAGCCTAGTGGGGCTCGACTGGGAAACCAGCGCCCGTTTGTCCCTTTCTACTTTCGTCTTTTTCACCGGAGCTTCCTTCTGCTTCACAAGCATAATGTTGCAGCTTCATTCATTCATTGCTTTTGGATAGCTTGGAAAGGTAGTAACCATCGGAGAGCAAGGCTTGCGGCAAACATCAACGAAACATTTAAAAGATTAAAATTCATTCGCCTAAATTTGATTAAAACAAGCTCTTTGGAATTATAAGATCTTTACTGTGTTTGCAGGCAGTACTTAATTATTGTGTCTAATAACTAGGTTGGTGGGCATAATTGTTTTCATTTTTCGGCATTCGGAATCGAAATACTCACAGCGCCTTTTGATTCCTTCTCCCTAGTGTCATTTTGCTCTGCAAAAGTTCTTTTCTTGCCAACAGGAGAAAAGAAGCTTGTTATAGCTTTTTGTCCGATCATGTTTAATCTGCGTCCATATGTTATTTCACTAAATCCCTATTGGTTTGCGTTGAAGCGCCATCCAAGCTGAGAAATGTGAATGATTCTTGCTTCCTATTTGGGCGAAATACGTGCTGCAAACGTGCCCTTGTGATTCAGCAAACGAGGCGTCCCGCCCAATCCTAATCCCGATGCAAGCTTTTTTTTAGGGGGGGAATTGAGTGAACGCCAGCTACACTACAAATATCACTAAAAGAAAGAGATTAAACACACTCTGTGTGGGGAAATTAATAAATATTTGCATCTTTGCCTTTTAATTGTGGCTTATAAGAAATTGCTAGCAAAGATGAGAAATTGATCTTTTGCTCAGCAGTTTGAATGGATGCATTTGTGACCTCGCCCTGCAAACGGGCTAATGCCACCGGAGAGAGCTGCAACCCGAGAAAAAAAATCAAGCTGGAGGAAGAGGATGAGGAAAGTCCAATCATGGCAGAGTTTTCTAATCCCATCCCCTGGCAAAAAATTGAAGCAGAGGAACTGGACTGTGATTATGCGCTGCTGTTTTCCAAACAGCAAGCAGATGAGCTCTTTAAGAGGCTTGAGAAAGAAGTAGAGTATTTCACAGGTAAGTGATTTCGGCAGAACCGTCAGCCAGCGTGAATTGTTTATCGGGTGTGTAAATAAAGTGGTTAAGTTCTTGCTAATTCTTTCTTAATTTTTGCCAACCTTTCCAGAGGAGGAGACCAGGGTCTTGGTGTTTGGGAAGCTGCACAGAATTCCTCGGAAGCAGGCGACATATGGTGATGCGGGTCTCATGTATTCCTTCTCTGGGGTGCATCTTCTAGCGAGGCCATGGACACCCACGTTAGAGTACATCCGTGATGCTGTCACCGATGCCACAGGGAACACCTTCAACTTCGTCCTTGTAAACAGGTAAGACGGCAAAGCTGCAATAATGGTGTCAGGTCCTCTGTACTACAGTGTGTCTGCTTGTACAATTAATACTACGGCCACACTGTGGTCTTGATCCTTCGTTATTTCAGTGGTTCTCAAAATTAGTAATGTTTTTATTTTATTTTGGGTGAAGAGTCTCCAGTTAACCAATCCAAGAAGCCAAACCACAGATGATTAATTTAAAATTCACTGGCACATCCAGTCAGATTTGTGCAATAAGCATTGATTGGTGTGTACTGCGCGCTTAACCATAGTGTTCATTTAGACCCATACTTAATATAATGTAACAAATGAGCTGGCATGGTAAAAAATATTGGGTTGTGGCACAAAAAGGTTGAGAAACCCTGAATTAGATGACAGTATAGTAATACATTCATACTTTAGGGTTGGGTTATATCACTGCAGTTTTTCACTGAGTTTGCCCTTGTTGATGAAGCAGGTTAAGAGTCACATGGAAGATATGCTTAAGGCTGTTGTCTCATAACCACTTAGCCAACTGTGTATGGCAGGTACAAAGATGGGCACGATCACATCTGCGAGCACCGTGACGACGAGCGGGAACTGGACCCCAGCAGCCCCATAGCCTCGGTATCCCTGGGAGCAGCACGCGACTTCGTGTTCCGGCACCGGGATTCGCGGGGTCAGCAGCCCCAGCGACGGATCGAGCCAGTGAAGCTGCAGCTGGCCCACGGGAGCCTGCTGCTCATGAACCAGCCCACCAACACTCACTGGTACCACAGTGTTCCCCCCCGGAAGAGGGTTCTCACGCCACGCATCAACCTCACCTTCAGGAGAATCGTAACGGAACACACCCATGGAACCGCTCCTGCACGGGCTCGCAGCTAGGCACCGTATCAGCAAGGTCCACCCTACTCTGACACGACTAGTTAGGATGATGGCTCTTCGATGTGTGTTCCTACTAGGACTTCTCAGATTTGGAGTTATGTTGTTTGTGACTTGGAGTTTAGTGTCAGTGAAGCTGCTTTTCCCAGCAGAAATATGAATCCTATAATCAGATTTATTTTTTTAATAACTACAAGTGGGAACTTCAAAGTGGGAAGAGGATTTGTGAAAGAAACAGTATCAGTAAAGGTCAACTGGCAAGAGATTAAATAAACAGCACTACCCTCACTCTTTCACAGTTTTTATTAATTTCTCATCAGTGAAATATGAAAACAGAACAGACCTGGAGAACATGGCAGTTTACTGACTGAGTTTAGTGCAAATGGCTTATGAAACATGACGAGGAAGCCCTCCTATCTCACTTAATACTGGTGAGGTTCGGCTGACAGGCAGTATTTCCCCCATGACATACCAGACTCGCAAGAACAACAAGGAAAAGGCTACAGCAGGGATGTTTCATCTGGATTTCACTGTAGAAACTGGACTTTTTTTGGCAATTTTAAACAGGTAAAAATGTGAGGCATACTCGCACAGCACTATGCTTGTTAACATTCTACCTGGGCAGACACTGGCTTGCGGGCGGGGGGGGGGGGGGGGGGGGGCTCTCCGAGCGTCCCGCCGCCTTCCCCCCAGAAAAAAACCCGAAACCACCCCAAACTCAGTCTCTCCGCGGTGACGAAGCACAAAG
>JAABNY020000039.1:37273901-37285972 GCA_015164015.2 Brevimyrus niger | reverse complement strand
GGGGGGGGTCTCACAGAATGTCTGATTGTTCTGCACAATTAAAACAACTATAAAGGCTTCAACATTTAGTCTTTACCAGGGACAGAAGTATGAGAATTGTGTAGTTAACTTGTACAATGAAAAATGAAAGGGGGGACCCAAACTGTACTTTTCAAAGGATCAAACCACATACATAGCAGCAAACAAAGTGAGACTGAATTCTCTGCAACACATTTAGTACCATTGACATCTCCTGGGCAGGGTTCACATACAGTCGAGGACAACAGGAAAACCAGTGACGTTGTGCTGTGTATCACAATTACCTTACTGAATAACCCAAACACGATTAAAGACCTTTAAAAGTCTTAATAGAAACAACCCTTTTTGTAGAATCTAGTCAAGCTTAATTATTTTTGTAAATCACATACTAAAGTGCTACAGGTCATGTGGATTTTAAAGCTTGTGAATCATAAGAATCAACATGGGTACCTCTAGAATATTTTTAAACGTTTTTGTATTTTGTTTTTAGCTTTGGTCCACATTCAGTGAAATTAAACTGTAGACTTGCCCACTTTCAACTGACAGTCAGTCTCTGGGATGTTAGAACATGGGTGATCTTCTGAGATGTAAACTTTATAAAGTTTATGTGAGAGGTTTGTTCCCTCTATTTCTTCAGTAGATGAACATGGGATTTAAATTTGCTCTCCCTTTTACAGTACGCTTCCATGCTTTGTGACTTAACTGTTCATTCCTGGGGAGCAATTTCATGAGCAGTTGTCCGTGTATTGAGGCCTCCAAATGCCATGTGTGCATTCCTGCATCGGTTGTCTACGTTCCCCCAGTACCTCACATCATGTTAGAACTCCTGTAGACAAAGTGAAGTACAGAAGGCAAGCATCTGATAGAAAGGTGCTAGGAGACTCACTGAAAGAGTCAAAGTCGATCACTGCCCTTGTATATGGACGGTGCCCTGCCTCTTGAACAGCAAGGGTCATCAGTACAAACGGGACTCCAAAATGACTAAAAGATTACAGTGACCAGTCTAGGTGGTGGGTGTGTGGGGGAGGGGGGGGGTGACACAGGAGGAACCAGGAGACACTCTGGGCCTAGCCGGCCCCTCCCTCCTCCTTTGGCCTCGGTCCAGGGCGCTGCACCCGCTCGTAGAAAAGCAGGTAGGCGTTGGAGGCCAGCACCTCCTGGAAGGAGGCCTTGCGCACGGAGTCGTCCGACACCCAGAGCCAGTGGGCACTAAAGGGGGAAGGGCTACGGGGAGAGGGAGGGCTGCGGCGGTACGTCACAAAGTGTCCCGAGTGCATGTCCCCATGATGGACCAGCACGGCCGTCAGCCGGAAGAGGTACACAGAAGAGCTGTGGAAGCACGGGTCAGCGGTCAGGCAACTTGTCCAAACAGCCCCAGATCCACACCTAACTGAGGAGTCAACACTGCTGATTGGGGAATAAAATGTATACAGAGCGATCCTAATTTGCAGATTTGGTACAACTACTTTCATTAAACAAATCGATGTCTTATCCAATTAGACCCCAAAGAGTAAATCATCATGAGACAGGCTGCTTCCAGATACACCTCCTGTCCCAGGCACCTTGCCTACCAACCGCTTCCTGTATTATGTACACTGGTTTCCCCCCCGCTCACCTGTAGTCGTAGAGCAGCGTGAACTGTGGACTGAGGACAGGAGAATGGAGATAGCCGGAAGAGCAGGTTCCATTTGAGAGGGGCTTGTTATTGTTGCAGTGCTCAGTATCTGGGACAGTGATGATTACATGGGGAACATTACTGACTACATGGGGCATCCCAGCATGCAGTACAGTCAGTACCACCTCAGGGTCATTTAGTGCAGCAGCTATACCTATTCCATTTGAAGGCTTCTTTTCCAGTCCCTGGGCCTGGCTGTCTGCTGGGACGCTCCGTTGGGTGCGCAGCGGCCGCAGCGACCTCTGACCCGTGGATCTGTGTTTATAGCAGTCCATGGACAGGTACTCGGTGAACTGGACATGCTCCTGTTTCTTGATAGGTGTGCCCTCACTGGACCAGGTGAGTCTCTGCAGGTGTATGCACAGGCACTGGGGCAGCTGAAAGATTGAGAATTCAGAGACATAACTGACTCTGACATATGTGTGCTGCACAGGGACAAAAAGATCAAACATATTAAACTGGGACCCCACCAGACACACTGGGAATCTGAGGAAGTAGCATGTTGCTCTAATTTTTAGTAATATACAACAAAAAAACACAATATTTTGGATTAATATTATAAAATAGTCCATTAAAAACCTTCTTTTTAACCTGCTTATCACTTCAACTATGCACCCACTAGCTGGCTGGTTTTGCCTTGTCCCTGAAAACATCTTCTGTCATCAAGGCTAAACACCATCACAAGATAAACCCTTAGCCAGTGACTGAGAATATGATGCTACCATTATGACTAACACAGTCAAACCAACGCCTTTCATTACACTTTCGTGTGGGCAACTGGTTTAGAATACCAGTTCTCAACCGAGTCCTCAACCTCACAAATCGTCTTCACTTTCAGACCACAATTATCTTCACTTTGACCACTTGCACTCCTGCAGCTAGGTAATAAAGGTCTTTATAATTAGCTGTGGAGTAAAATCAGGTGGACAGACAGAACAAGAAAATGAGATCTGGGGTACCTTTCCCAAAAGCATAGCTGCAAACAATGCTAGCAACTTGCATAGCTGCTAATGGGGGCTTTTGGGAAACGTACCCCTGGGCAACTGAGGCTGGGGCTGAGGTCTGCTGGTTTAGAGGTAAGAGGACCACTTAATGAACGGACAGGGAAGGGTTCCCACCTTGCCCAGTTTGAGCTGCTTCATGAACGTCGTCCTCTGACTTTCCACAACATGCCCCCCCGCCGAACCGCCCGCCTGCATCTGGAGAGAATCGCCAGTCAGTAGGGAGCCTCCTGGACGATTGCCTCACCTCCATTTAGCCAAGTATGGAAGACTGTGTCACAGAAAAGTCCGTCACAGAAGCAGGGCCGGCCTACCTTGGTGCAGTTCTCACATTTCACCTCCTTGATAGTCTCTGAGGAGATAAAATGCTGGAGGCAGTGGTCCAGAGTAACAGGTCGACCCTGGAGAGAGGAAACAAATGGCTTATGGAAGTTGTACTTGGAGGGAATGTGCTTGATGTGTTTTATCATACCTTCTGATTCCTAACACAAACAGGTTTAATTCATATGAGTCAGCGATTCAACAGCCCGGACAATAGGCTACATGCACAGAGCGGTGTGACATAGTTCCAGTTAAAGTTCAGCCAGCTAAGTAATTTCTGGTAGCCTTTCGTTTGCTGCGTTTAGCTCGTGTTTTCGGCGCTACCACCATGTCTTTGAAGAAAACATTTTTCTTCAAATTTCAGCAAACCGATAGCACAACATCTAAACACTTGTGTGCCTTTGTGTCAGGCATCCACTAAATATAACAAAGTAGTTAGCTTTCACACATTTCCCTCCAATGAGGAAACTAGGCGAATAGATTGTTGCTATCCGGTGGGAGAATTTCACAGTAGGGATGCACACTGGAAAGGTTTTTGGTTCCCGTCCCGTCCCAACCCATTCCCAGTGGAGGGTTTTCCGTTCCCGTCCAATTTACCGCCAAATTTTCAAAACCTATTTCCGTCCCATGGGATGTCATTCCTGTACTGTCCTGTTCCTGTCAAATTTCAAAAAATCTTCTACCTTTCCTATGTTTTCCCATATATTTCCATTACCACTTGTTTTCCGCGACCAGAGTGGCAGATATTTTTGACTAGGGTCCTGGGAAAGTTGCACCATACTGGTGCATGCCATGGCAGAATCTCAGAATAGAAAAATACACAGGACTTTATTTAATGTGCGGCTAGACACTTTGTTAAAGACAATTAAGTTATCTGTGACAAAGTACTCCAATGAGTGTCCTGCCCCGATCGTCCGCTCGTTCCGTGTGCCACGCCCCCGTTAACCCTGTGTGGATTCCTTGTGTTTACCAGCTGTTCCTGATTGCTGTCAAACTTGTCATTAGTCCATTGTATTTAGTCCGTGTCTCCGTTTGTTTCTCCAGTCCGGTCATTGTATTGTCATTCTGCTTTACCACTCGTGTGTGTTCCTTTTGCTCATTAAACCCCGCATTTCCCCGATCCTACATCTCCTCGCCTCTTCTTCCCCAGTCACTATTGTGACAGTGAGCCTGCTTCCATGCTGCAATGTGAACATTTGCCATGTTTCTAAAAATTCAGTTTATTGCGCAGTGTCTGACCACACAGACCTATTACCAGATGATTATACTGGACATATCAACTGGACATATTTTGCACTATTACAGATTGATGCCTTGCATATAAAAAAAAACTGATTTTATCAATTACTCAAGAATATACAATATAAAACCAATTTTTTTCACTGTAAAAAAAAATCCCATGGTTGTTCATATACTCATATATATATATGAAAATCAGTTTTTTTTTATATGCAAGGCATTAATCTGTAATAGTGCAAAATATGTCCAGTTTAATCATCTGGTAATAGGTCTGTGTGATATATATATATAAAAAGTAAGAATGAGAATATGAACAACCATGGGAATTTTTTGTTTTTTAACCCATTGTTGTTTTGATGGGTTAGCGGGTTACTAATGCTTTTGCCTATTAACAAAAACTAAAAGGTATGATATGCTGAAGTATATTTCAGCTGGTTTTTAAAAGGAGCTTGCCAGTTCTATTGATGTTTCAGAAAGGTCCTATCAATCTCGGACCATGAAATAAGAAAGTAATTCACTTATAGCTCAGTATTTAGTATTTTTCCGCACTGCGAACGTTACATTTTCCTCCGGTTTCATGTCTGACGGAGCTATTCTGTAGTCGTGAAATAGCCTGCACTGGAAGTGAAGCAGCCGTCTTAGTCAGAATGCGGAAGTGAGAGTGCATATAGCGCATTGGTATTCAAAAGCCGTAATATACCATTTACACAAACTATTTATACACATTTCCACACTAATATTTTACACTGAGATCTCTTCTACACTGAGTTTCTACTATCATACATAAAATAAAAAAGGAAAAGATAATAATAATAATACTAATTACAAATACTTTGTGACAATATTCTTTCTTATTTTACAGCACACAGATCATCATTCCAAATTCCTGTACCTATAAAATTACACACATTTATGCAGAGGTTTTGGTTCCGTTCTTTCTCTGGTCTTACCAGTGGTGCAGGGGGTATGGACAGAGAGAGGCTGTCGAATGAATCGTAATGCACAGGACTCTGCAGACAGACAGGTGTCAAAACTGAAACAGCCAAACAAGAAGTAGGCAATTGACAAAGGCAATCTGAAACTATGTGGCCAATCACCTGTTGTTCACAGCGCTTGCAGGCCATGTTGCTTGTCAGGCGCCCATGAAAAGGATGCTGGGATTTCCAGGGATTTGGTAGTGGATGCAGGGGGCCTAGTGGGGAAAGGGAGGGGAGGCAGTGAAATTTTTTCCTGATCCACTGGGCATTTTAGATCGAACACCTGCATGCTACAAAATTAACACACCTAGGAAGGTTCGGGCAGCCCGATAACCTTTACAGTCTTATCTACCATTGGCCTGCTTTGTATTCTCATTATCATTAAGCTCTTTGGGGCAACCATGTTGCGAAGGGACCTACATAAAAGTAAAGTCTGGCGTCTACAATCTGTCTCAGCAGACGTTAGAAACAGCACTTCGCCTTACCACGACTTCTGCAACTCACGCTCCAGTCACTGGCCTCTGGAACGTTCTGCAAACCAACCAGATACAATGGGTAAAAATAAGGAACAAATTCAGAGAAAGTCACTCAAGAATATTCTGGCTAATTATGTCTTAATCACAGTTGAGCCAGACTGAATTCTTGCACCTGCCTAAGCATTTACATTTATTAGGTAGATCTTTATTACGTCATTTAAGTCCACCATTTTCATTCGCCTGCAGCATGTCTGGCTGGGTATGAACTGAGATTTAACCAAGTTCTGGGCCAGCTAAGGCGGTGGAATAAGGAGGATGGACAACAAGCAAAGATATAATGACACCCTGGTGCCGAGGATGGGTAAAGTGACAAGCATTTACCTCCAGGGACTGCATATCGAAAAGATGGGTGACTTTGGGCAGTCGGTCTCGCTCCTCCTCCAGGGAGGAGGTGAGGACATGAAAGAGCTCATGTGCGTCCTGAAGAGGGGAAGTATGAATGCCTCAGGCAAAGTCAAACATCAGTAACGTCACTTGAACTCTGCCCTCAAACAAGCAGCGCCAAAGCACCCAAAAGGGATCACCGTGGTTACATCCAAGGCATGTGGGAATATCCAGAACCCACCTGTTCCTCAAAGGAGCTGATATGCCACCTGTAGAGCTGGAGGACTTCCAGAAGACAGCCTGCGTCGAGAACGTCATCTTCCCCGGGCTCATGACTTGACAGTGCTGCCAACAGCGACAGGGCCGCAATAGCAGTCAACAATAAAAAAGCATGGAAGAAAGAGGAGTTTAAAGGAAGGCAAGAGGGAACACCAAGACGGCCTACCCTTTAGAAGCTGCAAGAGGGTCCTGGACAGCTGAGGCTCCCTCTCCACCTGGTTCTGATCCAGATTGTTCCTGCCTGTAAATTCCTCCAGCCACCTGATGAAGGAGGGACAGGCTGCCAAGCCCTGGAGTAGAGAGTTCATGAAGCAGGTGTTTCCGAGATTCAGAAGCCCAGGCACCATACCTAGAAAAAATAAAATTACCAAGGGGGCAGCATGCTGATATTAATCTCATTTCTGCTCATGCACTCCACCTTGCAGCAATGACAGTCCATCTACCATTATATAAAGCAGAATTTCCCAACCTGGTCCTTGGGGAGCTGGGAGGGAACAAAAACATGGACTATTTTGGGATCCTCAAGAACCGGGTTGGGAAACACTGGTACATGGGATATTTAATCTCTTTTAAAAAGGATGAAATTTGCACCTTTCTTACGCTTTTTCCTCTCCGCTATTGGACCCCAAAGGACATAGACTCCAGCAGCCATAGCTGCTGCTATTCCGCCAATGACACCCCAATTTTTCATCATCTTGTTCCTTAAAAAAAAATGGTCGGATGCAAACTTATATCAAACAAATGCATATTGAGACATGTTGGTAACATTTAACAGTTTTACCTGGGGCAGTTTTGCAAGGCAAACTTGTTCGTGTTTACCATTATAACATGCAAACAACAATATAGAGAGACAGAAAACCATATAAAGGATTACCCAAAATAATACAAATCTGTAAAACAATTTAAGTGAATACTTGTTCAACACTTAATTCCATTACACTTATGCTAATGCCATTACACCAATCTGCCATAATTGCTTTGTAATAATTGCCACAGTACAGGGCTGCTGTGTGACAGGCATCCAAAGCTCATACTATCACCTATAGGGTGAGAACTGTTAAAATGGGACACTTTCAGAAAATTTATAGAATCTTCTCAACGTCTTGAATTCCAGTTTGATACCATTCTAAATACAAACAATGACCCTTTGACACTATATAGAAGAGAAAATAACGTATTACTAAACACATATATTACCTGCAAAGTTTAACTGTGGCATTTTGTCAGGTGTCCCACTTTAATACTCACCCTATGGGAAGCTGCCGGCTTAGCCAAATGCGCTGTACTCGTGCTCCCTGAGATTACCTGTGTATTACCCACCAACTGACCAGTGTAACAATAAACCCCGCTATCAGACCAGCACTTCAAACATTTCTTTAGAATTATTTATTCCCTTTTGACTAAAAATTGCCACACTTAACCATGGTGAACTGGCAATGGAAACGTCGAGTTACATGCCGTAGCTGGCTAATAACCTAGCTAGCGAACTGTATAGAATCAAATGCACATTATGTGCAGGTTTTTCCCTTCCGATAAACCCAATTCCATAGCCAGCTAGATCCCCTTATTCACATTTAGTAAGTATATAGTTTTCAATTTATACATAACATTGACGTTTAATATATTCACAACTGCGCACTTTAAGTGGATAAGAAATACGGCTGTCTCGGTTCAACTCCACGCCACAAGCTAGTTAGCGAGACATAACGTCGAAACTCGACCACTAAAGCATAGCGATTGTTAACTAGGATAAAAGTCCAGACCTGACTGTAGTTCCCGTTCTTAAAAACTCCCGAACCAGCTTGTCCGTGTCTTCTGGCCGGCACCACGGCATCCTCACCGGGACTTACCGAGGAAAGCAATTAAGTTGGGGTGGAGAAGGCGGAACTAAAATACGATCGCTTCGTAGCACACGGAATTTCAACCGGTAGGACAACAACAGACTGGGTTATTTATTTATTTATTTATGAATGTATAAATGAATGAATGAATGAATGAATGATGGGAACAGAAACATTGACTAAACCATTACAAGCTGGAACCATTAAACCAGAAACTGAGATGGTTGAAAAGATCAAGGAAGATTGTCTCTCTGCTCTTCAGACCACTTAATGGAATATGAACACACTAGTTCTGTCAACATCTGCAGAGTAAGTCACTAAGATATATTTGAATGTCAAACGACAGACTTATATGGATTGCACACACACTATGATCATTGCTGGTGTCTGCATTGCTGCCTATTTAACTAATACTGATTTCTCTAATTCCAAATAAAGCTTGATTTTAGAACATTTAAAAATATTCTTATTTTTAGATGGTTTGTACAGTACCATTTCCAAAAACTATTTCACTACATCAAATGTACATTTCACAGTAACAACATATTTTTATGCAATTGGTGATACTTATACGCTGCAAAAAAATGCCTGAAAGCATTCATAGAATGTATGGTTTGTGATGAAGATTACACATACTAGTTTCCTGGTTCCCGGCATGAATTAATGGAAAAATGTGCCTGAGAAGTAAAACAGATGGAAAAAACGTATTGATAAAATGTAAGAGGAACTTAAGTTGTATCCAAAATATCTACTGCACCCTATTTAGCCCAAATCAATAAATTCCATCCACCCAACTCACCACTTATATTGATCAAGGTCACAAGGGGGCCTGGAACCTATCCCAGGGAGCTTTGGGCACAAGGCTTGACTATACCCTGAATTGGATGTCAGTCCAAGCAATAAATTATTGATATTAATTTAATGTTGGTGACCGCACACATTTATTTGAAAGCAGAGCAATTTAAGGAAGCAAATTAAACATCTTTCTTGAGAGATAGGCTTGATATAGGATGGGGGAAGTACTAAAGACTGCAGGTTTAACACATAAAACAGCTGCAGCACTAGGGAAGCAGAGAGGGAAACATATAACCTCTCCGGAATAGTGAAAGGCAGCATTGTGCAGATCCAGGAATGAGGTCTAGGCATGAGTTCTGGGGCTGAGGGACTAAACAGTTGACTCTAATGGTTATAACAGGTTCACATGACTGGATGAGTCTGTCATCTGACATCAGTCTGAGATTTACATTTAAAAATGTAAACCACTGGACATAAAGGGAAAGATCAAACACGATGAGTAACCACATTCCTAAAATAAACTCAAAAGGACAGTGAGAAAATACATAATTAAATCAAAATACTAACCCAAATAAACAGTTAAATATTAAGGAAAATAATTTTATTAAAACTCCCACACCTAAGTTATGCTTGCTTTGTGGACCATTCCAATTTCCTGATTTCTGATTTGACCCATTTTACCAGGAACAAGACTTTTCCCCACAGCAAAAATAAAGTTAACTCATAAGAAAAAACAAATAACTCATTACACGAATCAAATAAATGACATGACAAAGGAAGTTGAATGTGTGTATTTCATCTAGAAACCAATGTGATAATAAAGTAAAGGCTAACAAACAAATGAAATTGTGTTTTGATTCCCCAGGGTATGACATTAGAGTACATCTGGCACTGCAAGTGGTCCTCAAACCTGCATGTAAAAATGTGGGTGTCGGTGGCAGGATTGGCACTCCAGCTACCATAAACCTTCACTCTGCTTCTACGAAGCACGCAGGTCTTTTTTCTGCCCTCCACGGGAGTAGCTCTGCTGCAGCCAACCACAGGAAGGTTCCATGCATGTTGAAGCGGGTGGGGGAAAGCTCTCAGGAGCCTCAGCCCCAAAAGAAATGAAACTGCCGGAGAGTTGATGAGGTCAGTGTTGTTGGAGATTGGAACTGGTGTAGTGCTGAGGCATCGCTCACTGTACAGCAGCACTCAGCTGCTAATCTCAGGTGGCCCATCTGTGATGACCATCTTTCTCTGCTGTCGGAGGAGCTTTGAAAACTCCACATTTCAGTGGTGACACTCTCTGAGATACACAGATTTGGAAGTGACCAAATTTTTGTAGGTGAGTACACCTATTATTGGTCTGGTTGCTCTGATGGCTGTCTCAGGAAGTAGCTGTTGCTGTGGCTCCCCCTTATGGTGCCGCTGTAACTCCATGTCATGTCTATTGTCTCATTTTATGCTCCAATGGCGGTGAGTGACGTCTCAATGAGGGAGACATTTTAACCACAACTTTTCGTGGTGGTTGGTGGGTGCCTACGAGGTGACACTCTGGTCTTGGCACCACAGACGCTGACAGGGTTGGCTCTGAAAATTGTATTGGTCCCCAGGCATCTGTTGATCGTGGTGAAAGTGGATCCATTTTACTTGACTTTGCAAAATGTCAGGGGCTGCCAGTCACTGGATCCTGGTTCCTGCGTCCTGAGCCACATCACTTGACTTAGTACTGCAATACTGGTGGTGCGGCGAAAGAGATGAATCACATCCTGACGGACAGGCCCTGGAGGCTCCTACAGAACTGCAGGGCCTAAAGAAGTGCCCGGTTGGGGGTTGGGAATGCCACAGGCAACTATGGTATCCAGGTGAATTTCTCTAGGCCGGTGGTAAGGCTGTCCTTCTGGCACAGCAAACAACCTTTGCTTCCACTTTGGAGATGGGCATCCAGACCAGAACAGTCCAGTTTTAAGCCTAAGAAGCCAATCATTGACCGTATCCCGGCACTGAGGATTCTTATCAAGTGCAAACGCAAATTTCTTTGCAGTCATTGTCAATCTTTGTAAAGCGTTCGACTCAGTTGATCGAGTTGCCCTGTGGGACATGCTGAGACTTCACACGATTGCCTCAAACTTATTAGACATCATGGGCGTCATTAGGTCTATTTAGGGTGAGCTTCAGCCACCCAAAATGATCCCAACCCCCCCCCCCTTAAAAATATTGCAATTTTAAGATTTAATTATCACACTATTTGTATATTATCCATTCATACATTTCATACAAGATATCACTGAGCGTAGGTACGCACTTAACAAATAGAAGCAAGACTACGATTTGAAATAAAAAAATAATGCTGTAAGTCTAGCTATCATTATTTAATTCAAATGATGTGCTGGCTGTATAAGCAGCTATAGCTAATGGCGGGCATTAGGACCCAGGCGGAAGCTACGTGTTGCTGTTTGTTTGCGAGTAGCAACGTTTATCCGCAGTTCAACAGAAAGAAGCGGCCAGATAATTTTATTGTTAGACATTGTGAGTAGGTGTCAATAACTGTTAATTGTTTAGCTTTACTTATGTTTCCTTAATTGAAAGGAAAGTGACGTTGTTTGCTATTTTAAAACTAATTTAGAGCACAAAGCAAAAAGAAAAAGGAGTTCTGACACTAGATATTATGTTTCACATTTTATATTATTATTAAATGCATTGTTAAATATATTTGCTGGCATGCTTTTAATTAACACAACCCCAACATGTAGGCTGTTAAAAAACTCATGGATTCATTTAGACTCTAATTTAAAAAAGGTAGACATCCTAAAGACTAAGGAAACCAAAGGCAGGGAATCTTCCAGAGCCAGAGAAAGCCAGTGAAATAAAGTGATCCAGATAACAGCATAATTGCTGTGCCAGAAAAAAAAAATAGCGCTCTATAGTGCTAATTCCGGGGCGGCATGGTGGTGCAGTGGTTAGCACTGTGGCCTCACACCTCTGGGACCCGGGTTCAAGTCTCCACCTGGGTTTCATGTGTGTGGAGTTTGCATGTTCTCCCTGTGCCGTCGTGGGGTTTCCTCCGGGTACTCCGGTTTCCC
>JAABNY020000039.1:37243887-37264197 GCA_015164015.2 Brevimyrus niger | reverse complement strand
CTGGGGTGTGCAGGCTGGGGTGTGTAGGCTGGGGTGTGAAGGTTGGGGTGTGCAGGCTGGGGTGTGCAGGCTGGGGTGTGCAGGCTGGGGTGTGCAGGCTGGGGTGTGTAGGCTGGGGTGTGTAGGCTGAGGTGTGCAAGCTGAGGTGTGCAGGTTGCGGTGTACAGGCTGGGGTATGTGGGCTGGGGTGTGCAGGCTGGGGTGTGTAGGCTGAGGTGTGCAGGCTGGGGTATGTAGGCTGGGGTGTGCAGGCTGGGGTATGTAGGCTGGGGTGTGAAGGCTGGGGTATTCTCTTCTACCTGACAATGTGCATCATACCTGGGACCTGTTAAATCAACTTATTCAATACAATACATCATCTTTAACTGGCTAGTCTGAAGGCTGAAAATGTTTCAACCTGCTGCTGTGCTAGTTAGTTGTCTTATCAATTATGTTCTGGTAAACATAAAAAATGTGACCCATCTGTTTTGTACAGACACATTGAGGGTCTATATGCAGAGACTATTACAATTTACTTCTCTGATGCTTGTAAAAGGATCCTTATTTCTATCCTGTATACTATCTTCCCCAACCATCAACTGGTTTACAACAGTGATGCAGGTAGGAACCTGACATATCACCTAGGCAACAACAGTTCTCTCTCATAAATTGAACTTGGTTTTCGCAGCAACCAATCATCACAGATCAGTTTCCTTGAGGTAAACTGGCTCCTTAAAGGTACAAGGTTGAAAATAAAAGCAAGACTTGTTTTGTATTCAATTACTTTATTTTCCTTGTCACTGAAATGTCAGCTATTTCTGTACTGAAACAGCACTGGCTACAATTTTGTACCCGAGATAAAGGCATGTGGGTATACTTATGCTGAGTAGAAATTACTACGGTGTTGGTAAATGTTTTCTGGTATAATAAAGCAGTTTCCTATCCAACTCCTTCAAAAATCATAGTGAGTTATTGTATTTCACTCCCGAAGGTGACTTCAACCTTGACCTTGTCCGAGTTCTCCTGTTAGATTCATAGTATGTAACGTCTTTCTTTATGGAAAGAACTACAGTCAAGACTCAGAGGTGTGTTGTTTCTGCCCCTCAGGGTGGTCAAATTCCGTCGTACTGGAGAAAGCGCACGTTCAGAGGATGAGGGGGGCGGCCGGGAGCACGAGGTCCAGTTTGAGGGTGTCCGTACCGACCTGGAGTCCGTAGAGCTGGGAGACACCACCGCCGTACCCCGGGAGTTCGCCAACCCCACTGATGGTACCTCCCCCACCCTTCAGCAAATGGGAAATTTCCGTAGTCTGTAAAGAACTATTACAGTGCCAGTTATACCTCTATTATACAGCCTCTTACTACTATTAGCTAATTAGTGATTTGTAATAAACCTGCTAATATAAAATTTAGCTTTGACACCATAAAGCACAGAATGGATATTGCAAATGGGAGGTAATGGCGGTTTGTCATCTCTCTCCTCACAGACACCTTCATGGTGGAAGATGCGGTCGAGGCCATCGGTTTTGGGAAGTTCCAGTGGAAGCTCTCTATTCTCACTGGACTGTCCTGGGTGAGATGGTGGAATGGGGGCCCTTTTTTCACTGTGAATCTGATGTGGGAACACAGTGTACCACAGAGGTTGGGGGGGGGGGTTCATTAACTGATGGAAGAAAAACAAAAGCTGCCAGTGCTTTTAGCGTATGACACACCGCCTTGTGCACATGTACCCTCCAGGACTCATTAATTGATTGCACTTGAATCCAATTAAACTAATGAGCAGTTGTTCGGGTATGACCACTGCCAACCAACAATCATAATTTATACTTCATTTTTCCTCTAGCACCAGAATAAATATATGGAATGGTACAATATGGCTGAATGCTGCTCAGTCTCTTTTATTGAGTAGAATCAGCATTCATTCAGCAGTCACTTTCGTAACACTGTTCTCCAGAGCTTGAAATAAAATCAAGGAAAAAAAAGAACGAGTGGGAAAAAATAAAACAACAGAGAAAAGAAAACACATTTGGAAGAAAAATTAAACCAAGTAAATGGGTTGAACAAATATTAATTCTAAGTGTTTTTTACTGTCTGCTCTCTGTGCATGTATTTAGATGGCCGACGCCATGGAGATGATGATCCTCAGCATCCTGGCACCGCAGCTGCACTGCGAATGGAGGCTGCCCAGCTGGGAAGTGGCTTTGCTGACTTCGGTACAGCGTAGTGGGTGGGGGGTGGCAAACACATTTGCAGTCAATGCTGTTCCTACCTCCGGCCAGCAGGTGGCAATATGTGTTTTTTTTCTCTGATCTACAGCACATTTAGGCCTTTAGTTCACTGAATAAGTCTTTTGAAGCGATCATTATGCTAATTTATCCAGATTGGGCTACTGTAATGTGGTTACTATGCTGCAAAACATGTACATACTTTGGCTAACTAGGAGTTTAGGCTGTTGGGGTAACGATTACTGAGGTAGTCCTCAAGCAACAGCTTTTACTTTTCATGCCTTTTATTCCCAGTGACTTATCCAATAGGTATTTATAGAACTTTATTGGACCAAATCAGATAGCTTAGTGCATAATTGTAATAAATACACACAGGTCATGAGCTGAATATCAACAATACTGGGAAGCTCCTCTATGAGGCCTATTGAGGTTCTTCATGTGCTGTTGCTTTTAATGTGCAAATTTTGTGATCAGGAAGTGTAAGGCGTCTGTCTCTCTGCCCTTGGCCAGGTTGTGTTCATCGGCATGATGATCAGCTCCTCGCTCTGGGGGAACTTATCAGACAAGTATGGCAGAAAAACAGTGAGTCCAGAGATTTGGTGTGTGGGCAGGTCTGCAAAGGTGTGATTTTGGGTCAATAAACCTCCAACCATGAATGAGATTCTGTATTATTATTATTTATGCTATTGCAGCAGCACAAAATCAGTTAAAGGGGGTCAATGAGCATGCTCACAGTTCCAGGACAGGGTCTGTGGACCATGTGGACCCCCCTTGAAGTCTGCCTTGGAATGCTTGGTTAATGTCTCACATACTGAAATGCACTTGGTTACCAATTCATAACAAAACAACAGCAGTATCTGTTTGATTTCCTGGCAAATATTGCAGTAGCCTCAACCAATATGGAGGGCTGTGACTCCAGGAAAAAGACCCTCCCCTCATGGGTGTGGTTATGGCATGTCTACATGGGTGGGAGGTGTACAGTTCAGCTTAGCATCATCGTTGATGTTCGTCAGTGGTGTTTTTGCCTGACAGGGCTTGAAGATGAGCGTGCTGTGGACTATATTCTACGGCCTCCTCAGCGCCTTTGCCCCGGTGTATGGCTGGATCCTCTTCCTGCGGGCCCTTGTGGGTTTCGGGATCGGCGGTGCCCCACAGTCGTAAGTGCACCCCATTGAACCCAGTCTCAGCATTCATCACCGCTCCTTGTACTTCCAAAGACCAATCATGTGTCACAACAGAAACTGACAGGATTAATTGACCAATTCTTTAATTATTGGTCACAGGACATCATTCCCTTGAAGTGGTGGGGGGTGTCTAATTCTTTTAGGAATTCGTATAAAGACAAACTATTTAGCTTTCATTAATCAAAACATTGTAATTACATTTTAGTTGTATGTGTGTGTGTGTTTGTCTTGTCATTGCCAAAAGTTTTGGCAGTGCCACAGATTCTGTTTTGCAAGCTTTGCTTCGTCAGCATTTTAAGATATTTTTTACATTTTTCTGTGGCATACTGAAGAACAGTTATAATCATTTTTCAAAGGCTTTTATTGGCAAATACATCAAAGACCCTGCTTCATAACATCTGCATTTTGCTCTGGCATACTGGATATCAGCTTCTGAGCCAAATCCTGACTGATGGAGATCCATTCTTGCCTTGTTAGTGCTTGGAGTTGATCACAGTTTGTGGGCTTCTGCTTGTCCGCCTACTTTTTGAGGGCTGACCACAGCTTCTCAATGGGATTAAGATCAGGGGAGTTTCCTGGCCACAGATCCAAAATTTCAGTGTTATGATCTCTGAGCCACTTCATTATCACTTCTGCCTTGTGACGTGCTGGGAAATACGCAGATCTCAGAGGAGGGCTTCAGCAGAGGAAAGAACTTTGCGCCAGTCTTCTGAAGTACAAGCACTGCACAACAGAGGACTGGTGCAAAGTTATTTTCCCTGATGAAGCCCCCTTTCAACTGTTTGATACATCTGGAAAATCGACTGTCCAGAGAAGAAAAAGTGAGCGCTACCATCAGTCCTTTGTCATGCCAACAGTGAAGCATCTTGAGACCATCCATGAGACATGAGTGGGGTTGCTTCTCAGCCAAGGGAGTGGGCTCACTCACAGCTGTGCCCAAAACCACTGCCATGAATAAAGTATGGTATCAAAACGTCCCCCTAGAGCAACTTCTTCCAACGATCCATGTGCAATTAGGTGATGATCTGTGTATTTTTATGTTTATTGTGTTGCTGTTAATTTGCATCTGTTCTAATGTTGAATTATGTTTTTTGTGAGCAAGTATACACTTACTACTTGGATAAATAGCTTTAAAAAATTTTTGACTGCCTTAATACTAATAGATGCACAATACTGTATCTTATTAAATCAGAAATGGACAGTTCATTCCAAGAAGCAGGCTATAAACTTGCAAAGAGTATGAAGGAACTACCCAACAAGGAATTTTAATAACTCACTGAACTGACTGCAGTTACTATAATTTTAATTACTGTGAACACTGTAATAAGACCATCCAGTTTGAAGATGATTTTGTCGCCCTTCTTGCTGATCCAAACGCTAGTTTTTCCGGTGCCTTTTAAGCGGGAGCAAGAAAAAGTACAGAGCTCAGCAGATTCTGTTGTTTTGGATGGCGGACGGGCCATTGGGAGGGCCGCGTGACGGCACAGCACTGCAACACGCCAGACCGTGGCCTTTCTAAGGCAGCCAGGGTGACTGGCTGGCGGCCTCCCAATCTGGCACTGATGCATTGTGGGACGTGTGTCGCCCTTTCCTGCAGGGTGACACTGTATGCGGAGTTCCTCCCCATGCGGTCCAGAGCAACCTGCATCCTGCTCATCGAGGTATTCCTCAGTCGGGGGGAGGGTTGCTACAGCCATGATTACATTTTGTTCCTGATCTTTGACCTTTGATTCTGTACCAACCCCTCCCCACCCCAGATTTTCTGGGCACTGGGCACGGTGTTTGAAGTCCTGCTGGCTATCCTGGTGATGCCCACACTCGGCTGGCGCTGGCTGCTTGCCTTCTCTACGGTGCCCCTCATCATCTTTGCCATCCTATGCTTCGTAAGTATCACCTGGACTGGGAGCAGACGCCGCCTGCTAGCGATGGCTGGTGACTCATACTGATACATCACTGCTAGCTTTTATTTTCCTTCTAACTGCACACATTTTAGTTACTCATAAACATACATTAATTTGATAATGATGTTATAGACTTTCTAACGAGATTCACATTAAATGCAAATTTAATCCTATCCTTTTAAACATTTAGCATTTTAATTATACAAATGGGTAAGGGTGACACTGCCCGTTCACTCCATGGTACTGCATAGCCATGTCTGTCAGTAATTTCTGGTTGTGAAAGCAAATCCGTTTAGATCAGGGGTGGCCAATCTTATCCACAAAGGGTCGGTGTGTATGCGGGTTTTTGGGATAACCTGTAAGTCAGCTGTTCAAACCCAGGTGTGAGGACTATTCAGCCAATCAGTCACCTAATTAGTAATCTAATAAGGGAGTTGCAGCGAAAACCCACATACACACCGGCCCTTTGCGGATAAGATTGGCTACCCCTGGTTTAGATTATGTGTGCATTAAAGGATGAAGGCTGATTGTCCTATTTAGTTAAAAAACTGAAAGATGACTTCAGTTCAGGAAAATAACTTAGATGAAGGATCTAGTGCATTACCCAATACAGATTAGACAATACAACAGATTGATCTGCTGTGATTCTGGTCCAAAAAAAAGGATTATCTGCAGGGATCTGAACTGGCAATTTCTTAATCTCATCTGCAGCTTTTTAATTCAGGTTAATGGTCATAAAATTAAGCTTAATGACGTTGGGGCGCGCTCTTTAACTCAGCCTCTGTGTGCACGTGTGTGTGTCGTTTGTTCCAGTGGCTACCCGAGAGCGCCCGCTATGATGTGCTGACTGGCAGCCAAGAGAAGGCCCTGGCCACGCTCAAGCGCATCGCTGTGGACAACGGTGTCCCCATGCCCCTGGGCAAGCTTGTTGTTGCCAGACAGGTAGAGCACGCCACGACTCCACAGGATACTGGCGTGCCCTGGAGCCAAGAGGAAGGCCACCTTGTGTGGAAGCCATCATTAGAATCTGAATCAGAATCTTTATTATCATTGTACAAGTACAATGCAATTGGATGCAGTCCCTTTCAGTGCAAAATGATTTTAAATGGCATATAAAAATTTAACAAAAAAAGCTAAATTAAATGCACTGTAAAAATAAATACATTTACATATTTACACTATATTGTCGAATGCATTGGGACACCCCTCCAAATCATTCAATTCAGGTGTTCCAATCACTTTCATAGCCATAGGTGCATAAAATCAAACACCTAGGCATGCAGACTGCTTCTACAAACATTTGCGAAAGAATGGGTCACTCTCAGGAGCTCAGTTAATTCAAGCGTGGTACTGTGATAGGATGCCGCCTGTGCAATAAGGCCATTTGTGCAATTTCCTGGCTACTAAATATTCCATGATCAACTGTTAGTGGTATTATAACAAAGTGGAAGCAATTTGCATCAACAGCAACTCGGCCACGAAGCGGTAGGCCACGTATAATCACAGAGCGGGGATAAAGGATGCTGAGGTACACAGTGTGCAAAATTGGCCAGCTGTCTGCAGAGTCAATAGCTACAGATTTTCAAACTTCATGTGGCCTTCATATTAGCTCAAGAACAGTGCATAGAGAACTTCATGGAATGGGTTTCCATGGCCGAGCAGCTGCATCCAAGCCTTACATCACCAAGTGCAACGCAAAACGTCGGATGCAGTGCTAGAGCAGTGGAGACGTGTTCTCTGGAGTGATGAATCGCGCTTCTCTGTCTGGCAATCCAGTGGACGAGTCTGGGTTTGCTGGTTGCCAAGAGGATGGTACTTGCCTGACTGCATTGTGCCAAGTGTAAAGTTTGTTGATTGGGATTGGGCTTGGCCCCATAGTTCCAGTGAAAGGAACTGTTTATGCTGCAGCATTGGAAGCCATTTTGGTCATTTTTATGCTTCCAACTTTGTGGGAACAGTTTGGGGACGGACCGTTCCTGTTCCAACATGACTGTGCACTGGTGCAGAAAACAAGGTCCATAAGGACATGGATGAGCAAGTCTGGTGTGGAGGAACTTGACTGGCCTACACAGAGCCCTGACCTCAACCTTTGAGATGAATTAGAGTGGAGACTGCAAGCCAAGCCTTCTCATCCAACATCAGTGGCCGACCTCACAAATGCTCTCCTGGAAGAATGGTCAAAAATTCCCATAAACACACTCCGAAACTTTGTGGACAGCTTTCTCAGAAGAGTTGAAGCTGTTATAGCTGCAAAGGGTGGGCCAACTCCATATTAAAGCCTATGTATTAAGAATGGGATGTCATTAAAGTTTGTGTGTTTGTAAAGGCAGGTGTCAACATACTTTTGGCAATATAGTGTATCTACAGTGCACTGTAGTGCACCATATTGTACATGTGACCAACATTCATTGCAGTGGAGGCGCAATAGTGCACAGTCACTGATTTGCACAGGGAGAGACTGGATGATCATTCATTTCAGTTTGTTGTTTATAACGGCCCTGGGATATGTGCTATTTTTTGACAGTTTTTATGAGCTGCTGTTGCTCTGCACCATCGGCCTGAGGGCAGCAGATCAGACAGGTAATGTGCTGGGTGTGATGTGTCCTTCAGGAGGCTGCTGGCTTTTCTGTAGCAACAGGGCCTGTAGAGCTCCTCTAGGGACGGGAGAGAATAGCCGAAGAGTTAATGACCCTCTGTAGCTCAATTTTTTTCTCCTGCAGTGCAACTGGCAAACCAGATGGGAATGCAGTAAGTCAACACACTTTCTATAGAGCACCTGTGGAAGGATACCAGCAACTTCTTGGCTAAGTCGTTATTTTTGAGGATCCTCGGGATGTGGAGTTGTTGCTGTGCCTTCTTTATCAGCACAGTGATGTTGGTTTTCCAGGTCAGATCCTCATCCAGATGCAGCCCCCGAAACCTAAGGGTTCCACACAATCTCCGTTGATGTGTATGGGCAGATCTATCTCACCTGAAGTCCATGATGATCTCTTTAGTTTTTGTTGTGTTGAGGTTCAGGGTATTCTTGCTGCACCATGTTAACGGACTTGCCACTTCATCCCTATATGTCCAGAGGCAGGAGGGATGTGTGATATAAAGGTTATATAATTAGGTTACCAGCTTGTTTGGCATGATTGTGTTGAAGGCAGAGCTGCTATCAATGAAGAGAAGTCTGGCATAGCTCCCCTTCAGCTCCAGATTGGTCAGAGTTATATGGGGGCTGTGGCTATGGCATGCTCTGTCGACCTGTTGTTCCTGTACACAAACTGGTGCGGGTGGAACGTGGATGGAACACTTTTGATTATGTGACTTCTGAATCAATATACTTCATAATGATTGGAGTTATAGCCACTGAAAGTTGCCGATAGAGTTATTTTTTGGAATGGGGATGATGGTTGAAGACTTCAGGCAGGGTGGGACAGTAGACTGGGCTAAGGACAAAGGTTAGAGATCTTTGTGAAGACCCCTGCCGGCTGGTCTGCACAGTCCTTCAGAACCTTCCTAGTGACACCACTGGGTCCCGCTGCCTTTCTGGGGTTTACTGCCCTCAGCGTGCACCTCACTTCATGCTTCTCCACAGTAAGGGTGTGGCTGCTATTAGCAAGTGGGTGTAACATGGTCTGGTGACTCCAACTCAAAACGAGCTAAAATGCAGTTTAGCTCCTCCACCAATGAAACATCCCCATCCACAGCTGAGTCTCTAGGTTTTTAGTTGGTAATATGCTGGACCCCCTGCCACTGCCTCATGTTATTGCTGCTTAAGTGGTCCTCAGTTTTTTTTTATAGGCAGCCTCAACCTGTCTGATGCCTCTTTTCAGGTTAGCCTTTGCTGAACTGTACAGTTCCACATCACCAAACCTGAAGGTGTCTCTATTTTTCAACAGGACTCTGACCTCTTTTGTCATCCTGGGCTTCTGATTAGCACATACCTGGACGCGTTTGTCAATGGTGACAGTATATCTGCAGTGCTTGATGTAGGATAGTACAGTAGTCATGTGCTCCTCGAAGTCCTGAGTATCAAAAATGATCCAGTCTATTCTTTCAAAGCAGTCTTGCGCATTCAGGCCATGTTCTGATAGTCTTTATTGTGGGAGGAGTGGGCATATACCAGTAATAAGAACAGGGATATATCGTCTGACTGGCCCAGGTGGGGTTATGGTTTTTACCCTACTAACACAGTCTACATGCTGATAGAATCTGGGCTGTGCTACTTTATAACATTGTGCAAGTGGCCCAGAGCTGAGGTAGCCTTAGCATCAAGTGGTATGTACACAGCAGTAATTAAAATAAGAGTAAACTCCCGCAGGAGGTGCTGCTGTCTATGACAACTTTAGCACAGTATGATGGCAGACCGAAGAGGTCTTGGTATAGAGAAGAAGTGATCATGCTGTTGAATCCCAAATTCTGTGCAACTGTTGTGTTCTCAGGAGGACCGTGGTAAGATCCAGGACCTCTTCTCTCCACACTTCCGCTGGACCACCATCCTGCTATGGTTTATTTGGTGAGTGAGAGAGTGGTCACCTGACCTGAGCACCCCTGGGAACTGAATGGAAAGCTGTGCATGTCCTCTGTAGCATACAGACACAAGCATTAATAATGCAGGGTTTGAAGAAGTCATTATGAAAGCCATAATGCTAATAGGTTCTGCAGTGAGCTAATTAGTCCACAGCATAGCATGAAAACATACTGCTGAGTCATCAATGAACTGTGTGTTGTCTATCTCTCCTAGGTTCTCTAATGCCTTCTCATATTATGGCCTGGTCCTGCTGACCACAGAACTGTTCCAAGCAGGAGATGCTTGTGGAGGTTCTTGCTTCTTCTATTACTTTTCTGACTGTCCATTGTTCTACCCATTCCTGTTTCTATCCACAAACATGGTTTTCAGCACCTTACTGGGAAAGTTCCACAGGGAAGATGAATGTTCTATTTGATTGGTGGTTCTGTTCCACTAGTTAAACTCTAAGAGCCTTTTATCAAAAGTACAACAACAATCTATTGTAGGCAACACTGAATTTTGTGTGTCTTCTCAGTGTCCAAGGGTACCAAGATGGAGCCCAGATGTAGTCTGGAGTGTAAGTACCTGACGTTCTACGACTACAAGGACCTGCTGTGGACCACCCTGTCTGAATTCCCAGGTGACTGCAGAACAGGAGGGCTTATCTTGGCTTTAAGCATTGTACCAAATACACAAGAACATAAAAGACTAAAAACTTGAAGTGCCATTGAAGGTCATTTTATAGATGGCTGTGCTAATTTATTTATTCATTTTCTGGAGCTGCTTTCTCAGTTAGGTTATTATATGTGTGGAGTTATTAGAGGAACCATGAGACCTACAGCAACCACATTCACTAACAGACACCAGGCAGGGGAGAAAACATGAATACAGTATCTACGCAACACAGTGAGAATATACAAATGTGTCCCAGACAGACACAACAAACTGCTTACAAAGAGTGATAGTGTTGCATCCCACGACCCAACCGCCTGACCTAAACAGAAATAGTTTTAGAGGCATTTGCCCAGAGTGTAGGAAAAGCAGCAATCAATGAGTGCTGAGCATATGTGGGGGACCTCCTTCAGGAAAGCTGGGAAAGCATCTCAGGAGGCCACCTCACGAAAATGGTATACAGGAGAGGGTAAGATCAGCCAGTCCAAGGATGCATGGATTAACCCGGGATAAGGGCCGTGACCTAATACCCAATGGTGGGATCACTTGCCAACTATGGGATTTGAACCACAGAGTTGAACCTACCCTCAAAATTTTTTTTGGTCAGTACATAATTCCATATACGTTATTTTATAGTTTCCATGTTATAAAATGTAGAGTAGTACAAACAAACCTTTCTGTGGGTAGGAGCATCAAACTTTTGACTGGTACTATAGTCAGGTATTGAACTTCTAACCCTCCAGTTGTGAATCAACAATGCCACTCCTATAATAATCCCTAACAAAAAGTTCTGGAAGTTATTGTATATTTAAAGAAATTTTAAAGGGGGGATTCACTTTTTGGGATGTACACAAGGTGTTCCTTATAATTTAAATGCAGTTAAGGAAGGTTAGGAAGGCATATTCATGACGTGAGAGTGAATGTGTTTGTCAGGGTGCCTTGTGAGTGGAAGTGCTCCGGAAGCCCTTGGGAGCTTTGGGGGGTGTTCAGTGGCCTGTCTCTCCCCACAGGATTGCTGGTAACCCTATGGGCGATCGATCGGCTTGGGAGGAAAAAAACCATGGCTCTCTGCTTCCTGGTGTTCTCCCTGTGCATCCTACCCCTGTATGCCTGCGTGGGACGGTGAGTTAATCCTCCATCAAAAACACCAGCCACGCGTCGTCGAAACTGGAGTGTCAGTGCTGCACCTAACAGCTTACTTCTCTCCTCAGGATGTCCCTCATGGTCTTGATATTCATCGCCAGAGCGTTCATCGCTGGAGGATTTCAGGCAGCGTATGTTTACACCCCAGAGGTGAGGTCTCCACTCACCAAGGACTTCCTCAATTCACTTATACACATCACCCAAGCTGGGTATATATTAATTATAAACCTTCCCTGCCAGCCAGCCACACGTGCCTTTGTTCTATGTGACAAGAAGCATTCACAGCTAAAGATTAGCCATGACTGGTAAGGCATTAACTCAGCGTCCTTTGCTGTGTTGCCAGTGGTTGGATTCCTTGACCTTTCACCTGTCTTTTTTCCACCAAAAAAACAGCAGTCTTATGTGCATGTATAGGACTGACAGTGACTGAATACCCCAAGTGCTTGTTATTAACATGTACTGTGTACACTACCACATTACCCACAATCCCCTTCTATATTCAGGTGTACCCCACTGCTACCAGGGCACTAGGGCTGGGAACCAGCAGCGGAATGGCCAGGGTTGGCGCTCTCATCACTCCATTTGTTGCACAGGTTGTTGCTTATTTATCTCATTTGTTCCTTTATCATTGCTGACGTGGTACCTGTTCACTTCATCCAATTTATTGTGGCTAAAAGAGTTCACATTAGAGCTCAGCTACAAATTGTCTGTGTTCCCTATGTGCCGAGTACCCCCTCGTGCTCAGCCATACACTACGCACCCCCTCCCCATCTCCCCTCCCCAGGTGATGCTGGAGTCATCGGTGTATCTGACGCTCTCGGTGTACTGCTGCTGCTGCCTGTTATCCGCTGTGGCCTCCTGTGCCCTGCCCATCGAAACCACGGGCCGAGGGCTCCAGGAGTCCAGTCACCGGGAATGGGGCCAGGAGATGATGGGACGAGCTGCCCACAGCCCGGAGGGAATCCCGCGATCCAGCTCTGGATCCCAGGACTGATTTGGGGGGGAGGGATGGTCAGAGGCTGGGTAACTCTAAAGATCAGGTGCAGCCGAGTGAGGTTAGGTTTGTGAGACGTAACCCTATACCCCACTGGTGTCAGTTTGAGCGTGTACATAGGTACTAGTATGGCAAGGAGTAACATCATCCGCAGTGTGTGAGAGTCTCCTAGTTTTTTTTTTCCCTCATTTTAACCTTTCACCGCTGTTGCTGCCATGATGAGGCAAATCCCAAACGTTGCTAATGTTTCCTGAGCCTCCATGTCGGAAAGGGTAGCTGAGTTTGGGAGTGCCTGAACAGAGGATCTGGAGAGACTAATGTTTAACATTAAGCCAGCCAAATTCTGGACTGGGATGGGGGAGGTGGCCCAGAGCTGTCCAAACTGGTGCAAATAGCATCAAATGTGCTTCTTTTAGAAACCAGTAACTATCAAAAGTTAAAGGTAAAGCTTTTTTTTTTTTTTTTTTAAAAGTCTATATACATAAATATATATTAAAAAAGCGGTCTTCTCTGGCCAGTCTCCATCATCAGCACCACCAGGGGCCTCCATTTTCTCAGTGTAGCGTGAGCAGTTTGAAGCGTAATGCCGGAGAGAGACCTGTCCAGAGGAAGTGAAGCTGACTGACTGAAAACTATTTTCCCTGCAGATATGACACTTTGAGACTTTCAGGGGTGTTGCTTCAGATAAGGACGGCGGTCATAGTCCATGTGAAACACCTTTTTTCAGCAGTTATTGGACTTTATTGCGCTGTTTTTGATTATCTGGCCCGCAATTGTCACCCTCACAGCATTGTTTTACAGCTCAGCTCCACGTCATACACAGAGCCAGCTGCCGTCCAACCCAGGGCGCTTAATCTTCTTCACTTATTTTATTTCTTTGAGCACTTTTTGTGGGAATAAGGAGTTAAACACGGCTGAAGACTCTGTACAGGCTGCCTCCTTCATGCCGGCCTTCGCCATTTAGTGCCACACTAACTGTCTGCACACTGATTCTTGCCACTACACTGGCTGTATATGTGTAAAATACATCAATAAATTCAGTTTTAAAAAGGAGAGAGAAAAGGAGAGGATGAACATGTGCTAAGGCCCTGTTTAAATTCTGCCTGTTTTCACCATCTGACATGGACACAACCACAGTCTGTAAGTCCACAAATTAAAATCGAAATTATACACATCGGAGTTGTTCAGTGATATTGACACTCATTTAGTGTGTTTTATTTGTATCTTTACTACTTCAGTATCTTTTATATAAAAGATACTAAACATTCAGTAAATTTAGTTTACATAGCTCATTACACCTTAAATTTGTACACATATATTAAACTATGAAACTACTAATTTAGGAATATCTTATTTGTATTTAAAATAATTATGAGATTGTGATATTCAAAGCAGTTTGTATAATTATAAGAATAGGAGTAGTGTTACCACACCTGCCAAAAGATGATCCCCATGTCACCTTAAACCTTGATTGTGGACCTGGGGACTGGCAGTGGTTTAAGGCCAAGTTCTCCCCTCTTGATGCTAACCTATACCCAGGCAGACGGTCGCCCACAGTGGCTTAAAGACGGGACTGAGCTTTCCTGGCTCCCTGGTCTAGGATCTCCCCGAAGAGCCTGGCCACCTCCAGGGCACATCCTCGGTGGATGGTGAGACCGTATCCACCATGGCCATAGTTGTGGATCACCTAGAGCAAGACCCAGTCAGTGGGGGTATTTATGTAGGGGCACTCATCTTGAAACAGAAAGTAAGGGAAAAATAGTTATTGTCAAAAGAGACAATAACTATCTTTCCCTTACTTTCTGTTTCAAGATGAATCTGTCCCAGGAAGCACAAGGCATGAGATTCACCACATCACCTCATGAGCAGCTGGCCATTTCAAGGCACTTACCTCACAGGTCATGGGTCCGAACTGCATGGTCTCCCTCTCCAGCCTTACGGTCTTGCGGGCAGGTCTCAGCCCTGTCCAGTCCTCCACGACTGTGGCATGCTGAGTGACAAAATCAATTGCATTATCACCTACTGAGGCTCCGCAATATTCATCAGTTTTTTTTTTCATATCAGTCCATATTGATAATTATCACGATATAATTCAAGTTATTCTTTTCATTTTTACTTAAAATTACTATCGGACTCCCCTTAAACAAATTCAGAACATGAAGAAAAAACTATTTGAATGAACTGCAACCTGAAATCTAATTTTAATAAATAAAATCACCGAAAAATGTACTTTTTTGTCACCGAATGTAAAACTAAGAAACACAGACAGGTGTTGCTGGGCTTTTGTTTGACTGCCTTGCTGTTTGTTACAAAGAATAGATTTAACACTGCTGGAATTGCCACCGGCCCTGTATTTTTACAGGATCATCCCATGCTAAAAAAATAAAATGCTGTATCTCATTTTGAACTAATATAGGATGCAATTCATCCCATATTTCACAGTTAAGTATCACCAAACTATATCATGGAGGACTTGGGGGTGGTATTTCACCCAGAAGCTGATTGACAGCATGCCTGGGTAAATTGCAGAGGTCTTGAAAAAGAAGGGCCAACACTGCCAATATAGACTCTGCATAAACTTCACCCACCCATAAATATCACCCAGCCCTGTTACCTACCCTGAAAATGATTATAAATGGGATCTGACCTTTAGGCTTGGCTCCAACATGCAGGCTTCATCCCATATTTTCTTGTGATCAGTGGAATTGCTCTGCTCACTCCAGTTTCCCAGTTGAAAAACACCACCGACAGTTACCAGGTGACTCCTAATGGTATGAAGATTAGAACATCTGTAGGCCTCTCAAACTAGCTGAACAGGAGACACACTATGGGAAATTTAGAAACACAAATTCACCATGTTTTGAACCAAGAAAGGAAGTAGGGTTTCCTGAGTATATAGTACATAGCACAGTCATTTGTCTTACCCTGGTATGATGTATGGCGATTCATAAACTCCTTTGGCAAAATTGTGTGTGAGGATAAAATGCTTCAGCCAAGGTGCATTTACCTAGGTGAACAAAACAAGGTGCAAATAATGGTAGGTAATGTGTCTCGTCCTCCTGGCAGCCACTTGGCAGTGCCAAACCACCCCCAACAACCTTCACACCATTTACCTTTATTATCTGCCCCCGACCTGGCATCAGCTCCGGATCGGGCTGCAGCTCACCTGCCCTAACCCCAGTGCAGTTGATGATGACATTCACACCCGACTCAGCTAGCTGTGCACCAATGAGATGTGAAACAGGAGGGACAGGAGAGGTGGCAAACATGAAAGAAGAGATGTAGAGAGAGAGGGGGTGGGGGAGGAAAGTAAAAGAGTACATTTACTGTGTATTTATAAGTACATTTACTTAAGCATTACTGATGTCATTATCAAGTCCATTACAGAGATAAAAAAAAAAATCATAATGGGTCACATGACAAAGAGCAAATAAGTGACTAGACACAGGCCACTGCCCAACAGTCAGGATAACTTGCATTCAGCTGGCTAGTGAGACCATGGGAGGTACCTAGCAGACCTGCAGAGTGAGACCAACTCAGCTGGAACTGCATCGGACTGATCATCAGGAAAAGTGAACAAATATATTCACCGGTCACTGTTTTGGGAGCTTTTTATTTAAGTGAGAAAAGGACAACAGTGGGTGGTGTTGATGAGCGCTGGGGATCATCATATACATTTTTTTAAGTCTGTGGGCCGATTTAATTATGATGGGCCATCTAAAGTAGTGGTTCACAAAATTTTTCCACTCTGTACCAAAAACGTGAAAAAGATGTATAAACCAAATATCACTGACTACCAATAAAATGGTGATTACACAGGTCTAGTGCTAGGCTGACATTATGCACTGCACTGCAGTAACTTCTACCTACCTACAATCAGCGATGTTGGATGGAGTCTGACATTGGGTGGGGACCGAATTTGCCCCAGCAGATGGGGGGGGGGTATAGAGACACATACAATAGTGACATTGTGAAAGGATGTGGTGTAACAAAGATTTTAAAACAATATGTACATTTTATATATATATATATATTTCACTTATCCTTTTATAACTGTTTTCCTTATAGTGCTGCACTGTAACTTATGATTCTGTATTCAAATCTATATTCAAAAACTACTTTTAGGGGGCAGTGTGTGGCTCAGTGGGCTGAGCCTGTGTGCCTGTAATCACACGGTCACCGGTTTAAACCCAGCCTCAGCACATCTGCGGCTCCTAGATCAAGGCCCTTAACCCCCAGCTCCCTGGGCACCGCTACAGGTGGCTGCCCTTTGCAGACAAAGAGTAATTTGACGGAGGTATAAAGACAATTTCCCCATGGGAATCGATTATTATTGTTATTTTACCTGAATAACATTTTTGTGTGGTATCTGTGTTTTTAGTTAAATATGAAAATTAAATTCTTTGTTCCACCACAGATAGAGGGAAACAAGTAGAAGAGAGAAAGACCTAATAATAAAATGTCTAGTTTCAACAAAGACATTGAAGTAAACCACAACTATTTGTAGATAAGTAATTTCTGTATTTACCTCTTTGAAAGAATTTATTTTTCGGTGAAAAAATCTGACCCCTCTTTCCTTCAGCCTAGAAAAAAAATAGTGTTCACTGCTGCAGATTTGTTATTTAAAACTGAAAATAGCTCTGTGTTTGTTACAAGATGACATCCGGCACAAGTGAGTAATGAACCAAAGCCAGATGGTGTCACTCCCCACCTGTAACTAAACACGGTGCTGATTCAGCATCACTATAACCTGTGTTATTAGGGTTGTAAAGTAACTGGACCTTGGATTCAAATCTGGGGTTTAGCTTAATCTTCAGTGAAAGTTAAAAATTGAATGGTATTGAATAACAGTGGTTATAAACCAAATGTTATGCAGTAGGGAATAAATCCCAAAATTTTGGGAAATAAACACTGTTTAATACAATAATATATACTACAAAATAGGCCATATACATGCAACCATATATGCACTGCAATATGAAACAACTTATAAGTCTTACCAGTTCGTAAGCCAGGGTAAGTAGTGCTTCCCCTCAATCATGAGAGCTGTGTTAAACCAACCAAAGCTGAAGTATTAACCAACAATGAAGAAGAGACATTGGTTAAAACAACAAACACTCTGTGGATTTTGGACATTGTAGTATTCATAGACCCTCTTAGAATGTCAATATCTAAATTCTGTGGAAATGTCCACAAAAGCTTAGCACCTGTATCCAGGAAAGAGCTCCAGCTCACGCTTGGTCAGTTGCCGGAAACCCAGGACAATATCTTTAAATGAAGGGTCCTGGATAAAAAGAGAAATTCAGCTTAATTTCCACTCATCCTTGTGGAAATTATAGTTACTCTTTTGTGTAATTCCACTTAACAGAGTCTCTCTGCTCCCAACCCTAGAAATTCCTTTATTTATTCCCAGTACAAATCCCAAACTAAAACACTACATTTGTGACACCACCACTAATACAGAAATGCCCTATATCAGGACTATTCAAATCACGGTCCTCAAGGTCTGAGCACTTCCTTTACCTGAGCCAGGTGTGAAGCCTCTTTAGCCAATCAGAATCAGTAATTATTAAACTGACTACCTGGGAAAACTTAATTTGGAATTGAAGTCCAGATTTGAACAGCCCTCCCCTACAGAGACAGCAGGCATTGAGAGCAGAACTTTATTTCCCAGGCTCCCTAGCTTTCAAATGAGAGAGTAATCTGATGTTCAGCCACTGCACAGAGGACTTCAGGTCCTCACCGGGCAGGGCTCAGAGCAGAGGTTATAGCCAGACTGGAGAAATATTCCCATCCTGATGGAATCAGGAGAGCTGAGGAAGCCCAGCAGATAGTCAAATGTCTCCTTGTTCCACTTTCTGGAAGCAAAAAAAGGAAAAGGTGAAATGTCAAAATGCATGCTACCATTTTAGCGAGCATCAAAATGATGAAACTAAGGGATGTCTAGAGACTTAAGTAAAATTTTGTGGACACACACAGACTGCGCAAAACTGCCCATTAAGAAGATTATGATATGTTTTTTGAAAAATTACGTTAAACCTAAACTATTTGAAGAGCACTACCAGGAGTCTTACGTTTCCAGGGTGTTGCCCTCGTCATGTAGGTACGGCTGCCACAGGCCCGCGGCACCGTCGCTGGTTGTGAGCGGCGTGAAGCGGTCGGCGTACACCTCAACCGTGAGCGACGTTCCCATCGAGGGGTAGCGCTCAAGGAGGGACTGGGCAGTGGAGAGCCCAATGACGCCTGCTCCTATGATGGCCACGCGCATGGCTGGACAATGGAAGTGGCAAATAAGTAACACCTTATGCTAATGTACCAATAAAAACAACAGGTGGCTGCCCTACGCGGCCAGCTTACGCTAGCCTACAAAAGAGCTAGTTGGGGGAGGTGTAAAGAGAATTTCCCCACAGAGACCAATAAAGTATCAATTATTATTATTCATTATTAACTTCAAGTAAAAAATGAATAGGTCAAATCTTTCATAATAAATACATCTGTATACATAGCAAAATAACATTTGAACCCAAGAACAAGCATGCAAGTCTTTTGCGATTTTTCCCTTCCTTATTTGAAACAGACAACCCACAGTTGTATTACTTGTACTTCATAATATTACTGCAATCACTCACTCCTGCATTTTAAAATTCATTTAATCATTTTTTCCTTTTTGTATTTATTCCTACAAAGTGGTACACCAAGCATCCTCAAAGAGAAAAACACAGAATTAAGGTAAGCATATAATCTTTAAAATCTATAACATAAAGATATTAGTCACTCCACCCTATAGGTGACATAGGCGATCAGCTGGGGCAACAATTGATTAGGAGGCTGGAAAGAGGAAGTTGGGGGGGGGGGGCAGAACCAATTGCTTCTGGGTTACATTCTGTGACATTAGTTATTTACAGTAATTTTATTGTTTTTATCATTACCAGGCAGATACCCTGTGCTACTGAAATGTTTATGTACAAGTACATTTTGCTGCTCCAGTGGGGGGGGCAGAACATCCAGGGTCAAACCCTAGTGTTTAAATATCACACAGTTTGGCTTGTGAGAAACAAAAAACATAAACTAATGATGGAAGAACATAACCTATTAAATTACAGTTTTATCAAAAATCAAAGTGGATCTAAGCGGACAGAAGGACCAGGAGTTCTCGGGCTCTGGACTGGAGCGGCCCTGAGGGGAAAACCCCCTACCATTCAACAGAACATATAGTCATGTCTAAAAGTTTTGAGAATGACACAAGTATTGGTTTTCACAAAGTCTGCTTTCTCAGTTTTTATGATGGCAATTCACATATACTCCAATATGTTATAAAGACTGATCAGATGAATTGTAACAGTAAAGTCCCTCTTTGCCATCAGGCAAGGATATTGCTGTTATAAAGATTGCACCTAAATAAACCATTTATTGGATCATCAATAACTTCAAGGAGAGAGGTTCAATTGTTGTGAAGGAGAATACAGCGCGCCCAAGAATGTCCAGCATGCACCAGGATTGTCTCCTAAAGTTCAGGATCGGGGCACCACCAGTGCAGAGCTTGCTGAAGAATGACAGCAGGCAGGTGTGAGTGCATCTGTACGCACAGTGAGGCGAAGACTTTTGGAGGATGGTCTGGTGTCAAGAAGGGCAGCAAAGAAACCACTTCTCTCCAAGAAAAACATCAGGGACGAACTGATATTCTGCAAAACGTACAGAGATTGGACTGCTGAGGACTG
>JAABNY020000039.1:37221430-37243244 GCA_015164015.2 Brevimyrus niger | reverse complement strand
ACAAAAAAAACAAAAACACCAAATAAGCACCACCATTTAGTGAGAAAGGGGGTATGTGGGGCGGAGCGAGGGGGAGGGGTGGGGGGGGAGGGGGGGGGGGGGGGGGGGGGGGGACGGGCAGAATTCCTTACTACTTCCCTGGATCAGTGGGGTGGATTGGGGAATAGTGATTCCGATTTTACCCACAAACATGCAGCCCTACACTCTGCCTGTATTCCTCAAATAGTATTCTTTAATAGATGCTTATCTAAACTGTCTCGTGCAAAATGTATAAGAGTTTTAAAAGAAAATGGTTCCGAGACGTAGCGAACTGAAAGTAAACGTTGTGGTTTTAAACTTAATACGTGCAATTTAAAAAAAAAAAAAAGTAAACTAAGCTACTTACTTGCACATAGGTACATGAGATGTAAAGTAACCAACTATTTTTTTTTAATCCCTTAATATTCGAGTGCCGTTTTTCGTTCAAAAACAGAATAAAAGACTGGCATTTGTGTCAAACACAAATGTAAAGTTATTTAAATTCTGCGGCGGCATAAAGTTTCTGTTGATACTTTTACGAGGGTCACTTAAAATCTGTGACGAAGACAAGCTGCAAATTCTTCCCAAATAGGTTAAACCCAGAACAACTTACTATTAAACAAACCATGCTTTACGGCGTACACGTTCTCTTTCTCGTACAGCCATACTTGCAATCTCGTTAGTTCCGTTTGCAGAACTGAAAAATGATTCCTACCGAAGTAACTTTACCAGACTTTCATTTTTTTTAATTAAGTCATGTACATTTGTAAATACATACGGGACAGACATACATTTTAAGAAACACTGAATTAAAAAATGACAAATGTTAAATTATTTCCTACATGTACAAACACTAACCTGTTGTCTGCGTCAGTACTGCCGTCGGGACTCAGACTCTCGCTCCAGCTAATCATTACAGCAATTCGGTGCAGCGCAGCGCGCGCGAGCTGGTTTAAGATGACGTAAGCCCTGCAACTCGGTTATGAAAACAGAGAAGCGAGTTATGAGTCTAGTATTAATTAAATAACCAACGCGGCATAAACAGCTTCGAAAGGCAGATTTTTATTTACTTAAAGATAGAAAATATTTAATTTCTTTCCTTCCTTTGCCCCGTTCTGTATCGCTCTCTAATGACGTTTTATGTATCATAACACATGCATGTAAAGCGCTTTGGGACGACTCAATCTGAAAAGCAGCTATCAAAAACAGATTGATATTTAATATATATGAATATTCATGAGGTGTTTTTATTCCGCCTTAGTCATTGAAATACGCCCGTTCCAAAGTTTTACTCAGAATCAAAGAAGTGGTATAAGCGGTCTAAACCAAGAAATAGGCTAAGCCTTTTATTTTTCCAGAAAACCCTCACTGTCATGATTGCCTTGGCTTCTTTGCATAAAAGCTTAGCCGGCTTTGCATTCATTTTGGCAACCAAATGCGACGCGGAGTTTGTCCCAGTTCTTTCTGCGTTCACGTCCTGTTCGCCCCGGCTGGACCGAGCCGCCTACCGCAATACGCTCCCTCTGTAGTGCAGCCAGGAGCCCCGACAAGGTGACAAGTGCGGGCACTGTGCGCCGCAGCCAATGTCCTGCACCAAGAAATTGATCCTTCTAGAATTACTGCCAGTGTCCTTTTCAGGGTGACAGGCTGTACGTGCTCGCCTTGGGCAGCGTTGCATTGTTCACGTAATAACTCTTCTATATAGATGTCGCTTGCTTTAACTCAACAACAGGAGATATTATTATTAATAATAATAATAATAATAAGATAAAAATCCTTAATGGCAATCACAACGGGCAATGTAAGAAATGTCATTGTGAGGTTACTGGAACATTCTGATGAAGGAATACCTCTGCCAGATTAAACATATCGATTCATTATATTAAGGCAGGACATTCACATCAAAATATTTACAATACATTTAGATTCATTTATTCGACAAACGCTTTCTTTAAATGCGACTTTTAGGTCTGGGAAAAGGGGCATTAAGCACCAGACAACAAGAATGAAAAAGAAACTCCCACAAGTTATCAACTTCGCTAAAGCGTGACATTTAATGTCATTGCTTCTTCGCCACAAGACCCGTTTCAGAGGCTTTTAATGGGTTATGATCGTCTGTATGACACCGCCTGATCCGCTCGCCGACACACACTTACACACCGATACTGATGCAGAAACTGCGTCACGACGAGCAGATTGAGACAGTGCTGTCGGCTATAGAGGAAAAAAGACATATCTGCATCCTTTTTCTGTTGCTATCCAGATCGTCTACCAATTACAACATAGCATCAGATGCTGGCCATCAGTGGAGATGCGCGCATCCCGCATCAACCTCTCCTGCTTCCTGCTGCATGTGTGGCGTGTATGCGCGCGTTTAAATCTTAATGAGCGGACAGATTAACACGCGAGGCTAGGCGGCTGCACCCTTTAATGTGCATCGTATGCACGTCCTCGCAGAACATTGGGGAGCGGCGGCCGGGAGCTGGCTGCATAATGTGGATGATGGATCTGACATTTAACGGGACAGTGAGATCAGACTCTTGGGATTAGTATCCTCGCTCGCTTAACTTGGTTCTGGACATTCAGGCATCGCTCAGCGCAGGGGGGCAACCTCGGGGCGATCTGCCTGGTGAATAACATTTCTACCCGGTCAGGGACGCTCCCGCCGGGTCAGCCGTTTCCCAAGCCATGGCTCTGGTGACACTGCAGCGATCCCCTACCCCTAGCGCTGCGTCCACGGCCAGCACCACCGCGACCAACGCGGGGGAGGTAAGTCTGAGTTGAGGGAGGGAGAGAGAGTGGAGTCTGCGGACGTGGGAAGAGCCTAAGGCCGGAGGAGACGCCGAGGCTGTGCGGGGGACGCGTAGGCCCCACGCCCGGGGAAGAACGCTGCTGGCGCCCCGGTGCTGAATGAACACGGCGCTCGGACTGGCTTCCTAGGGCAAATGCTAGAGTAAAAAGTAAAATGAATGGTTGCCATTTTATTCCAAAATAGAATAAGACAAAGATGACAGAAAAGAAATTGGTACATGTTGCATCATTGGGAAAATTGGCTTGCTAGCTAACATCTCTTCAAGAGGTTGGATAGCCGACTGAGAGCTGGACAATGCGCCGCCAAGGCGCCCTGCCGGTGCGCGTCATTAGCCGGCTTCGCATTCAGCCGCAAAAAATGAAACGCCAGTTACTGGTGTTATTTATGGATAGCGGGGCGACAGGAGATAATGGCTCGAAAGGCTAGAAATATGGCGAGAACAATCATTTTAAGATGGAATCATTAGCCAACTAGCTAGCTTAATTGCTTATGTTCAGCGCGACTTAATCGTAGGTCTGCCTTATGGAGGAGTGGAAAAACACAAACCTTGTCAAAAAGCTTTATCTCCATGATAAATGTGGTTGCCTTGTGAAGCGCCCAAGCGCCTGGCTAATAAGCGCTTCGCGGCAAGCGGCGCCCCATGTCCGCCTGTAAAGTACCGAATCACGGCCGAGTGGTTTCGACACTGGGGCGCTTAAAAATTAGTTTGGCATTTTAAAAGGCAATATCGTGCAATCGACCCTGAGCGCAGAGGCAGTAGATCGGGTTGATTGTGTTGTATATGTACAATACCAAAACAATAACTGAAAATGAACTATATAACAAAATCATATGACGTTGTATGGCAAATGAGACGTTGCAGATCACTCTCATTCGACATGTCGCCCATCCCTCGACGGAAACCCCCACGAAAAGTCTTTTTGTGAAGAATAAGCGTCGTGATGGAAAATGTTATCTTAAAGGACAGTGTTCATGGCTGTGGAGTAGAATGTTTTGGCATACAAGTAGATATTCCAGTTATTGGTCATTATATTATTACTCGACTAAGAATGTTCTGATCCCGTTTTTGCTGGAACTTTTGGTAAGATGCAGTTATTGAGTCCATTATGCTTGGACAGACCAATTAATTTTTATACACGTTTTAATTTGTCTGTGATATTTCTTTTTTGACTAGCGTTCAAAAGGGGTTACCTCAGCCACATGAGGTTGGTAACATGACTGCGTGGGCTCCTGCATGCATGGGAAGTGAATCGGATATCTAATTTGAAAACGCAATTACTTCACAAAATACGCTTCAGCCCAGTAAGTGTTTGTGGTTCAGTGCCAGTGAATTGCAACCACAGACATAGCTTGAACACACTGCCTTCGGTTTGCGTGTTTTCCTTTAATCTAATCTGTGAACATCCTATCCGAAACCTGTAATTGATTGTAAAAATAAAATTACTCGGGGTATAGAGTACCGGGACGCGCTCTGTTTCATGGTGATTAAAGTACCGAGTCACAGTTGAGCCGGTCCCTTTCAAACAAGCGGACGGGTCCCCTTACCGCTTCTGTCTTCAAAACCTTTTCATCGGCAGCTCGTAGATTAGGACAGGCGAGCTGGGGGCGTCCCATGCCAAACAGTGGATTTTTAGGGGAACTGATCCAAGGCACGACACATATACTGCCGCGCTTTTACGCCTCCCTGATGGACGTATGTTAATTGGGGTTGTGTTCAACCCACCTAACCGCTGCGTGGGTCTCGGCTTAAACATGTTAAGAATTCCTCTCCGTCTTTACGTGCCAAACCATCAGAGTGGAGAAATCGAATTCATACAAGCTACCACCAGCATGTTTGACTGATTTAAGTGAGGGCAATAAATTATCAGATTAGGAAGAGGACAAAATGCACATCATTGGGCAGCGGCCGGGGACTGAAGCCCTAGCGAGCACATCCTGACTGAAGCCCTACCGAGCACAGCTGACTATGAATTTAGCCTCATCTACGAGGAAACACTCTCCACGAAGAAATATTTAATGTGTGATACAGCATACATGCCGTCTTAGAAAAGGCAATGTAAATTTAATGGTTACTGCTTATGATTAATCTGGAAGGAAATTCTATAAGGGTTGTATGTAATTTCCACCAGTAGAGGGAGCCACATAATTGTATTCTAAATTTGAAAATACATGAAATTAGAAATACTCACTGAATACTCCTGGTCGTGTTACTTAAAATATCCATTATGCTATATGATTCGGTGATAAGTTATGTTCATATTTACTGTACAGTTGTTGCAAACAGCTTTGTACAATAAATATAATGTTTGCCTATGATAGTGTAAGGTAAAATGTATTTTCGGCACGATAATGTGCTTGCATTCGTCATAAATAATCCCGTCTGTAAAAGAGAGTTAAATGTGTATTTTAAATGACGTGGAGACTCGTTCTGAAAGATTATGGATGAGTGCAGTCTTGCTTTATCGGTACCTTACGCGGTAGTTATTTTGAACCGCTTGATCATGACGCAGCAAACACCGGTTTAAAAAAAAAACGATGGAAAAAAGCAAATAGAGACACGTAGATCTTGGACCAGGAAAGAAAAACCCTGTCTGAATGGCACGACGTGAAACCTGCATCCAGGGGGAGACAGAGGCAAAGCCCATTCTGTTGTAATATAGTGGATTTAATGGAGCCGGGTTTCAACAGCTTTTTGCAGCCTGGGGAAGGTGAGGCGTGTCCCGGAGGAGACTGCTGCAGTGATGTCATTCCTACTTATGGTGGGATTAGATATTGCTGACGATGGGGAGGAGACTATTCGGTCATTGAGATCTAGGGGAATGGCTGGTAAAGATTTTTACAATTTCCTTGTTAGCCAGACATGGTGGGTCTCTGGAAAAAACTTTCAAATATGGTCTTGATAATGAGACTTGTACATATAACCTGCATGGATGCATATTTGCAGTGAAAATATATAGATCTGTTGTAATTGTACCTCAATAAACAGAATGCATTTTTCATCCCTTAGAAATAAGAATAATGCCTTTACCAGCTGATGCTGGTAGACAAATATTGTTAGTTTCTTAATGACTGAGGTACCCTGAGCAAGGTACCGTCCCCAAGCATTGCTCCCCGTGTGCTGAATTAGCTGCCCCCTGCTATTTCACGAAAGTCACATATGGGTTAAATGCAGAGAACACATTTTGTTGTTGCGCACTGTGTGCTGTGCTGTGGTGTGTTAACAATGACCACTGATCACTAAATTCTAATTCTAAAATTCTAATTCTAATGTGGGGATTATTGATAAAGCGCTATGTCAGCAAGGGCACTGGAAATATCTATAGGGTGCAGAGAGAACTTAAACACCACATGAACGGATTCAAACTTAGAAGTACCTAAATTAAAATAACAAGCAGCTAGAAAGATGAGCCAAATTTGGCTGCATGCTAGGTAGCTGTATGTGTCAGAGGTCTGACAGTCAGCACTTTGATACGTGAGTTTTCAAAGGAACATGAGGCAGGTCATGGAGTTAGCTGGACCGACAGTTAACTGGAGAGTCGCCAACCTCCTCAAGTGAACGGCCTAAAAAATGACCACAGAACTGAATCAGCACATCTGCGACCAGGGCTTGACTAAAACTGCACGTCATGAGCTTCACAGTGCAGGGATTTGTGGCAGGCCTTTTATGCAGGGCCAGTGTAGAAGAACGCTTAACCTGGAACACAGAGCTCAAAGCCTGAACAGCCAGGTCAATGGAAAAGTTAATATCTGATGAGTCACCTTTTACCCTTTTCCTACGTCTTGAGAAGTTCATAAGGATTCTTTCTTGCTGCAGTGTCCACAATGGTATGGAAAACCATTTTGTGGAAGACGTCAGGTCCCATGATTGGCATTAATATGGACATGAGGCCATTTGTTATGGCCAGGTGTACCTTATGATGTTAACTCTGGTCCCTCTCGATATCCCCAGTCTCTAAGTTGATGATGCTCCCTTATGCATCACTCAGCAAATACATGGCTGGTTTGATGAACACCAGGATGAAGTCAAACACATTTCCATGGCCGGCCTGTTGCTAAATATAAACGTCATTCAACCCTTATGGAGACCTCTGCTGTATTGAGTGTGAAGTAGATTTCCCACCTCCTCAGTTCCTCAAAGAAAGGAAGCATTGTCGTCTTGAAGAATGCTCCAGTATACCACTGTACATGGTTCAGGACTTGGATTACATTATCATAGCACTGGAAGGTCTGCAGTTGTTTTGAGGGATACTGTTCCTTCTTAGGGCCTTGATATTAATTTATAATGTGGTGCTTCCATATTTTGTCCACTCTTTTTTTTTGTATTAACAGGTTTCTTTACAAAGATTTAAGACTGGAGTCAGCCAATCTGAAATGTAAACAGCAAAATGTGAGGTTTCCAGCTGTCTGGAGTGGAAGACAAATCAGCCTCAGGAATGATGACTTTAAAGTTAAAAATCAGTTCTAATAATTCAGGTCATGTGACTCTACCTCCTGAGACAGCTGATGGCCATGCCCCTCACACACAGTCAAATGCGATTTGTTATGTACAGTACCTAAACTAGAAGTAAACCTTTTACCTTTTTTTAGTAGTAGTAGTAGTTAAAAAAAGATCCAAAAAACAAAACAGTCTGTTTAAAATGCACTTGATCCAAATCAGTTTAGAAATGTTAATTGCACTGGTTCAAATTTTGGGAAAAAAATCCTTCTTTGACAAGTTGAAAGTTGAACTGAAAGTCCTCATGCTGTTTTTTAAATCTTTCTTAGCACAACAGTTCACTGCCCATAGGTGTTGGTATCACGTTACTAGCCTCCAACCAGCCTCCCACTCCACATCTGGTGGGGGCTGCTGGCCTCAGCTTGTATCCTCTTACTGGTGAGAGCAGCAGTGGTCGCGGTTCCCCCACTTGGGACGGCCTGCTGGAGCAGTTCGGGTAACAGGCGCTCTGGTGGCTTGCTGCAGGTGGGCTCTGATCCCGGCCATCGCCCAGGGTTGCACAGAGTGCTCTCTGATTCACAGCAGGTGCACGAAAAAAATAAAATGTCATAACAATGTTAATATAAACACGGCTTGGTACCTGGGTCTCTGAAGCACGTTTATGACAACAGTAAGAGGAAGATCATGTCTAGTGCTATGTTGAGCGCTACTACTTTTGCAGCTGTTTATTGGTCCCAAGACCTCATGTTTGTGTGTGTGCCTGTATGTTTGTGTGTGTATTTGCATGTTTGCTTGTGTGTGTGTGCCTGAGTGTCTGTGTGTTTGTGTGTGTTTGCATGTCTGCCTGCATGTCTGGGCGAGTACCTGCATGAATGCGTGTGTGCCTGTGCGTTTGTGTATTTGCATGTTTGCTTGCGTGTGTGCCTGCGTGTCTGTGTTTGCGTGTGTGTCTGCATGTGCCTGTGTGCTTTTGTGTGTGTTTGCGTGCGTGTCTTCGTGTCTGTTTGTGTTTGCGTGTGTACCTGCGTGTTTGCCAGTGTGTCTGCATGTGTTTGTGTGTGTGTTTACATGTGTGCCTGCGTGTGTGTTTAGCATGTCTGGGTGTGTACCTGCATGTGTATTTGCGTGTCTGTGTTTGCTCGTGTATCTGTATGTGCCTGTGTGTTTGCGTGTGTGTCTGTATGTGCCTGCGTGTTTGCGTGTGTGCCTGCGTGTTTGCGTGTGTGCCTGCGTGTTTGCGTGTGTGCCTGCGTGTGTGTTTAGCATGTTGGATAGTCCCAGGGTTTTCGGCCACCCTTTTAGTTTATGATATAAACGTTTGCCAGTAAAGCAACTGATCCAGCACAGTCCAGTTAAATTGTAGAGCTGTATAGATGCTACCCTGGAGTGGTGAAACTTCCCATTATGGGGGGTTTAGTGCTGTCAGATGGCTTCCTGCTGAAAAGGGTTCCATCAAGGGCAGGATAGGTTTGGGGGGAGGGTGGGGTATGGGGGGCTTCAGGCTGGGAGTGTAACCTCAGCAGACTGTTAGCATTTTAGTATTGTTACACGTCTGTCCACCTGCCGCTACAGGAAACAGGATAGTCCTGGTCATTATCCTGCAAGCTGAGGCCCTTCTTTTGGTGTCTGAATTGTTGTGGCAAAAAATTCTAGTTAAACCCTACAGTTGTTGCTTCTTGGGTGTCAGTTTCACTCCCCCCCCCAACCCCAAGGAGATACAGAAGTTGTAGATAAGATAATGGTTCTTTGGTTCTTAGTTAGTGGTTATTCTATACCAATGGTTGCTAGATGACAATTTTTTTCTGTATAGGTTACATTATAATCCTAGAGTACTGGTAAATCTGCTTTTGAAAGCATAATTCTTTGTTTAGAGTTGTTTTATTTATTTTTTTGTGGGTTGTTTTTGTCTGATTTACACATTTGACATTTATGGACCCATACTAAGGTTCAATACAAATCGATACTAACATTGTACCCTGACTTGGATTGTGTTAAATTCAGGGGTTACCGCACTATTATTATGTGATTTTTGTTTTTATAAGCTTCACCTACTTTCTTTTCTCCTTGTTCTTTTAGGACTTTGGGAGCGATGAGGAACGTCGACAAAACCAGAGGTGAGTTACTCAGTTTAAAAGCAGCACAGGAGTATTTCACTCTGACTAGCAGAGCTGGAGTCTCTTGCTGTCTTTATACATTGCTGTGGCCTCACTTCCCGTCTAGACTCCATCTAGTTGGAGCAAAAGTCACGTCTTCGGTTCCTGGTGCTTTAATCTAAGTGCGGTGGAGGGTCACCATATCCTCAGACGGATGACACAGTTTTGCCTGTGGTTATATAAAACGTTGTGTAGTATCTCCACAAGAATACAGGCTTATGTCTGCCCCCTGACGTTCAGCTGTGTGGTTTTTTTCTCTTCAGTTGGCCACCATACGAGCGGTACTCGGGTTCAGGTTCTGACGTGGAGCCTTTTGAGTGGCATTTTTGTCAGCAGCAAGGAGCCATGCCATATCTGAGGAACAATTTGCAGAGGAAAGTAATGGAGCCACAGTCCTGCCCTTCAGGAGCTTTGATGGACTGACGCTTCTGGAAGGATCTTGGCAATGTTGTGTCCTCTTTTTTCTTTAATTTTAAATCTACTAAAAAGGGACTTTCAATTCAGAGATGAAACCCTTTGGAGAATGATGTCCTAAAAAACTTGTAGGGCACTAATAAATGTGGGTCTCTTATTTTGGCAGATGGATTATGTTTATTTTAATGATTTTAGTTAATAGAGGGTTGTTAGTCTATAATATGATGATGAACTGTGGTGTGCATTTTTATTTATACATGATATAAGAGAAAGTTCAAGGAACAAATGATTATCAGAGTAACCATTTTGCCAGTGTCCCCATTGTGTACCTTTGGGTTGTATCAGTCAGAAGTTTGACAGCTGCAGGGCAGTATAATTCTCCATTCTCACTGCAGTGACTGGAAATCAAATTCTCCAAATCATCTCACGTTTATCCAGTTTTTTGAAGGCTCTGTCTTGGCCCTATAGTATTCTGTAGGATCTTAATATGTTTCTATTTTTCTCTATCAATGGCCTCTGAAGTTGTTCATCTTTTCCCATGTCCCCATCTGAGTACAGTGGACTCAGCACATAGGACATTGTTCTGATTCCATTGGCTCACATCTTTGCGGGAGGAATATGATTGGTCCGGCTGCCTCCCATTAAATTGCCAGTAAGGGTGTTCCCCACTGCGCATGACCAGCTCTTCATTAAGTATATTATCTGCTCTGCAAGATATCTCTTGACCAATAGAGGTTTATTTAATTACGATGTTCTTACACTGTACGTCGTGACTCATATCAGAGTTCCTGATGCAGTTTTACGTAGGTGCTCTTGGGCTGTTTGAATTTTGAAAAAGTCGTTGTATGTGTTGCAGTCTTACAGACCAGTTTCGGCCTCCAGTTCTCTTAAGTTGCATGCTTTTGGACTGTGTGAAACAAACCATAGGATCTGGCATAAACCCACACACACGGGGTGAGCATGCCAACTCCATACAGTGTAAGCGGCAGGGTGCTGTGAAAGCACTACCCACTGATCCACTGGGCCGCCCTCAACACTAGGCCTTCATGATGTGGATGTTATGCACTTGCAGTTGTCACATCGTAAGGACCGTGATAGTCAACTGGATTAAGACCATGAAAAAGTTGCACAATTTTACTCTGTCACTGGAAACAAAACTTGGCAAACTCTGCAGTTTTATTGATGGTTTCTTTTTAACATTATTTATTTTAAAATGCTTAAAGCGTAAGTGTGAAATTGACCTCCGCCGTGTTTGCTGTGGCTGTCCTCTGAGTTAATGTGCTGATGCAGGCCACCGGTGCGCTGATGATCCGTATGCTGGAGCGTTCTGCTGCCCCAGTTGATTGTCTTCTGGGCTGAACCACGGCCCCACATTCACATCCAGCCCCCATAGGGAAGGTAATCGTACCCCCCCCCCCCCCAATCACGATCCTGTGTTTGCTGACCGCATATTTCTATATATGAGTGAAGATGTAAATTTGGGTCGTTGCTGAGGCGGCCAGTGAAGATCGCTTGAAAATAGTACTGTAATTATATCGGAGGCAAGCATGGAGGCTCCGTGGCTGGTGCCTCCAAACTCGGTTGGAGGTTCGAATGCCACCTCAGCTTTGTCTGTGGAGCTCCGTGTTCTGGCCTCGTCATGCAGGTTTCCTTTGGGTTCTCCGGCTTCCACCCACAATCCAAAGCCCAGCAGTTAGGCTAATCGGCGTCTGTGAATTCCCTGCTGGTCGTGTCTGTGTTTATGTTCATTACGATGGAGCGGCACCCTCTCCAGGGCGAAGCCCAGCTTCTGCTTCTTGGGATACTGAAAGATGGATGGTTTCTTAGCTTTTTTTTTTAATCGTAGGTTGCACATGGCTGGTGTGATAAGTATGTTCTCTTGGGAATGTGTTTACATGCACGCATTTCCTGGTATTGAGACTATAATTGTAAGAGCTGGTCTGGGGGGAAAAAAGCATTACATTTTAGGTATGTTACATTTTTTCATCTGTTTGCCATCAGTGAAGGGATCTGGACGGAGTTCAAGAGGGTGAGAGTTTTCTTGTGGAATGGGCCAACATAAATATTAAAACGACACCTGCCCCGTGGCGAAGTGGATCACATGGTGATTCCGGCGTGTGCGAGTGAATGATGAGTTTTGATTTTGTTTTCGGATAAACAAGCGGCCCAGGACATGTGGAATTGTTTAGTTCCTGGACGCTGCTTGTGGGTCAGATTATCCGTGAATCTGGATTTACATGTTCTGAACCACACTCCCTATTACGTAATACCTTGGACTGAGTTATACAGTTCCTACCAAGGGGCTATATGCTGGCGATGTAATCTTTTGCACTCTGCTGAGAAAACTTCTGTTGTAACTTAAACCCTCGCCCAGTCCCGAACCTGAACTATCTTGATGTGGGGCAAGCAACAAGGTGAGGTTACTGTCAGCTCTGAATGTGAGGCAATCATTCATTCCGCGTCGCTCTGCTCCAGTCCTGCCATCAATCTCCTTCAGGTTGAAAAATCAGGGATTTTTCCCCTCCCTCTGTCAGCGAGGTCAGCATGGAGCTACGAGAAACCTGCCGAGTTATACAACATTTGGCTCTAAAAGAGGGCTTTTTCCCCCTGGTTGCCAGTCAGGTTCATTAGTAGCCGCCCATCTTCATGCCCGTCTCATTCTCCCTTCCCCGCATTCCGTATTTACTCCACCACAGCTAACTCTATGCTTCTTTTACACTCTCAGTGCTGATGACCTGTAGCCCATGCTCTCCCATTCATGGCTGCTCAGATCAGTACATAGGCTGATCCGAACATGTGTGCCATCAGGGAGACCTTGATATCTCCAGGGCAACAAATGAGATTCAGGGACAGCTTAGGTGTCCTGACTCGTGTCATACCTCATAGGCGGAGTCTCAGGGAGATTCCCCTTCACCACAAGGACGGCGAAATTCTGTAGCAGTCAGCCGATACCGCCATCATCCGCGCAGCGCCATGCCATTCTGTGTCACGCTAGGGACCAGAAATCCGCGCTTCCTCTTCTCCGCACATATTCTCCACTCTCTCTGGAGTTGGTGCTCTGCTTTTGGCTCTTGCTGTTATGCTCTGGTTACTTGGAAACCATATTGCAGAGTCAAAACTGCCTGTGGCACCCCGAGATACGCTGGCCGTATTCAAAGTCGTTCACACTCCCTGTGATGCTCTTTCAATGAACCCTGAGCTGGAATGCTTGGTTGAGACCCCCCTTGAACGGGCCCCGTTGAGGCTCAGATGCTTTTCTGCCTACGGACCCCAGCCCCCCCACCTCTCTCTCTGATGTGTTGCGACTCCTTCTTTCGGCTGCCCCTGTTATCTGTTCTGTGTTACATGTACACCAAACTGCACTCATTGGATGGCTGCACGTGCTTGGTCCTCAGTAGCATTCCTCTTCCTCAAACCAACAACTAGGTGTTCAGATGCAGAGAGGCCAAATCGCCTGCCCAGCTTCAGATTTGGGGATTCCTCCTACGCTTGGTGTTGGCTTCCTGTGAAATATTCTCCCGGCTGTGCCGTTATCTGGGTTACGTGTGTTGTTTGTGGCCGTGTGAGGCATCTCTAGGGTTTTGTTTTAACCCCCCACCCCCAGCACCACCACCAGAGAGTGCTGGGATAGCAACCCATGGTTTTAAGAGGACAGATAAGGTGCTCTGTTGTCAGGGTAATGAGATTTGGCCTGAGTAGTGCCAAGTCCATCTGCATTGTCCTCCCTTAACTAAGCGCCGGCCAAAGAATGCCAGGACATCAGCCACCCTGAGCCCTCCGCTGAGGACCAGCGCGCTGTTTCCGCTCCTGCTCGCCCCCCCCCCCTGGGTGGGTGGTGTGCGTTCTTGGATCTCGTTTTCTACAAGGCACATATGGAGCTGCTTTACTCAGAGGAGAGGCAGCCCAAAAAGTGGGACAGACGTCCTGTCGTTTTATTGTACTACAACTTAATGGGAGAGCTGCCCCCCTTCCCAAAGTGCGCACACCCAGAAGACCAGAAGACGGAATGGGATGGCGACTGGGATAAGCTCATCAACACAATCTCTGTCGTCCTGCATTAACTAGGCTTCAGGAGAGCCTCTGCTCGTCACCTCTGTGTGTGTGTGTGAAAAGAGGAGGAGAAGGGGAGAGAGAGAGAGAGGGAGAGTGAGAGAGCGCAGCAAATGCTCAGCCCCCAGGCTGCCAGCAGAGACACTGTTATCAGTGACTAGCCTGCGGATAACAGTCAAGAACGCGGCTTTTCTCGTCTCTGGGACAAATGACAGGGTGTCAGACTTGATCCCTGCACCTGAAGTACACCTGAAGCAAGGTTCAGGGACAAAGACTCGTCCCCTTCAAGAAGACGATCCAAGACCGTTGGCTGGACGAATTGACACAGCAAGATGCATCTGGTGGTAGAGCCCTCCCAGAAGAGCATGTTGAAGATGCTGCCCTACTTTATGGAGAACGCAGTCTTGACTCAGAAGGAGATCTGCCGAATGTAAGTTCGCGGCCGGTTCTGGTGCCGGTGTTGGGGGGGGGGGGGGCAGCACTGTTCCCGGGACTGAGGGGGCTCTGGTGTCCACCTCCACCGCTGTGTCTTTGCTGACTGTTGGAGGTGTATGTGACGTTCTCGCAGTCAAGACTATGGTGCCAAAAAAGAGAACTTAGCAAAGAAATACAGAGACCAAGTTTCGAGTCTGTAAAAAGTGGCACAAATCTGAAAAACTGGGGCTGACTGTGTACAGACTGTTCCTGACCTGACATGTTCAAAGCCCGGCTCTACAGGCGACATTATAAAGTGTGTTTATATATAGATTTAGTTTCAGCACCTTTTATTCACTGTTTTGTCAAAACATCAGCAAATGCTTCTGTTCTTCCTGGTAGTGAGACAGAGATGGTCGTCATGGCGATTAACTATCTCCAGCGCCGCTTTGAAGTCGGCCGAGTCGCCCTTGATGCCAGATATTATATTTAGACTCGGCTTTCGAGGAGACGTTGATAACGGGCAACTACAAAGGCTGCGGGGCAGTTAATGAGGGTGTCTGTCAGGCCTCAGGTGCTCAGATCCTGCCGTCAGATTTAAGAAATTATTTTCAGTGACATGCATGCATGCATACGTACGCTGGGACTGAGCTCGCATATATATATATATATATTTCTCAGCCTTGATGGTAGTTCTGCTCTGAGACCCATAGATGAGAGGGACTTGTGGGCCGGAGCAGGCTGGTCGTCACCGCAGCGATCAGACGTCAGTCACAGCCGATGCGTCCAGTCCCCCCGTTTCTGCAATGATGCTTCTCAAGTATGCCTGCCCCAATTGAAATTCAGAAATGAAACAGTGAGGGGGGGGGGGGGGTAGGGGACAGTGCAGAACAAAAGCTCCTCTGATGGGATGAGACGTCCTGTTCTGAAGGGACTTGGTGCGGTCATGGTGGGGAGGGCAGCACAAAGCAGAGACTGTTGTCCCCACACATGCACGCACGTGCACACACACACATTGCCAATGAGCGGGAATGACATATGTCCTATCACACACACACATGCACAGAAGCATAGGTTCCGATGTGGTCGCTCTGGGGCCTCCCCTGCTGGCAGACAAGGGTGTCTGCGGCTGGATAGCAGGACTGGGAACCGGAGTGTCCTACGCACACGCACAGAGACAGGCACCCGACGTAACATGAACTCAAAAGGAAACACCAGCATTCATACACATTAAAACTACAGGTGTTGATGCATTCAGAAGCACAGGAACGTCCACACATCGCAAACCTGCGAGCTCTGCTCCATTGCTGATCATTGCGCTGTGGCAGCCCTGGTATGCCCCCCCCCCCCCCCCCCTTTGAATTAGCGCCAGCTTCCGGCTCGTCCTTATCAGGTGGCACTGAGATGTTAGTGTCGTCCTGGCTCCTGCCCGGCGTACAGCAATGGGGGTGGTGGGAGGGACTCGCAGCCAAGACACAGGGGGGGGAAGAAAGGCTGCAGAAAAAGCGTGTCCGTTTACTTCCTCCTCCGTTCTGCCCTCGGCGTTCCCATTCACATAATGCCAGGAGAATTATCCGCCCGGGCGGGTTGGACCCAGGAAGCAAACCCCACTGACTGGAAGCGAAGCAGCGAGACGCTTAACTGCAGTCAGACAGAGAAAAAGCCGAGTGACTTTGCGAAAAGACAAAAAAAGGTTGCTGAATTATTCAGGAAGCCTTGGCAGCATGGGTTGGGGAGGGGGGGGCTGACAGGTCGTGGGGAAGCTGCTTTGGTGGAGAGGTGAGTTGTCACAGCAGCAAGCCCTCAGCTGGCTTGGATCTCCTGGAAGTCCTTTTTGGGCTCATTAAGGCAGCCGTACGAAAAGAAGAGCCCCCCAGCCTTGATGTTTTTGGGCGGGGTTTGGTGGGGGCTGCTTCTGTCAGAGAAGCCACACTTAGTATCGATAATGAGGAGACGCCGTTGTGTTGCTTTGCTGTTCCAGCCTGAGTGAGAGCTTCTTCATGGTGAAGGGGGCCGCCCTCTTCCTGCAGCAGGGGAGCAGCACCCAGGGCCAGAAGGCACACCCCCACCACAAACATGCAGGTGAGCCTTTCGGGGGGCGGGGGTGGGCGGGCGGTGTGTCACGCTGCTGGAGGCTCTCTCACTCTGGGAGTTCCCTGAACCACACCCCCACCTCAAAAAACAAAAAAAATAAAAAATCAAACTACAAAACACCCCCACCTTCAATTTCCCGTCTCCTTCATTTCACTCAGGCCACCCTGAGACTTTTTTTCTCCTCACTGATGGTCAGTTTTTTTTCTTTCGTTTCTTTTTTTTTTTTTTGTCTTTTGTTATTGTTTTGTCCTTTTCAGCGCTCATCTGCAGGGCTCCAGAAATGGCCGCCCTTGGAGCCGCACAAGTGCGTTCCTGCCGTGTGCAGATTAGAGAGATAAGCTGTTAAGCATGTGGCACGGCCACTGTCTTAGGCCAGTGCTGTCTGAGCGATCCCTGTGCCTGCGGGGGGGTAGGTGCACTCCAAGTGTGAGGCTGGCTGCTCGGGGTGAAGATGCCGGTCCTGGGATCCGGGTCTCCAGTATGCGGGTCTCCAGTATGCGGGTCTCCAGTACGCGGGTCTCCAGTACGCGGGTCTCCAGTGTGCGGGTCTCCAGTGTGCGGGTCTCCAGTGCGCGGGTCTCCAGTATGCGGGTCTCCAGTATGCGGGTCTTCTTTGAAGGGTCGAAGCTCACGCTGCTGATCCACCATACAGACGCCTGAGTGCTCCTGCCGTTTCACATAGACAATCTATGTCACACGGAGAGCACAGCTCATCCAAAAATAAGATCAGGACAGTTAAGGATGCGTCAAGGATATAAATAAAATGTAAAGAGGAATTAATCATCAAACAAAAAAAAAATTGACGTTTGAGTATGTGTAATGGGAAGTGAATCACAATCTAAGGACACTGTTATTCACAGAAAAAAAGTTACATAATGGACAGTAATTGGATGACTTATTAGATGACCGGCTTGTGCACTTGTGTGGTGATTTTGGTGATTGGCGCACAACTATGAGGTCAGTGCCATGTCCGTTTCCCTTCTGGCCCAGGCTAAGGGCCTGGCCAACCTGCCGCTACTCCTGTGGTCGCAGTCTCTGGATCTGAGTGTGGGTGTACAATGCGATGCTGGACAAGCAAAGCTGCCAAGGTCATACAGGAAGGGGGGGCGGTTCAGTATAAGCACAAGACATTTTGAAAATGTTTTTGTAGCCTCCAGCCGTCTTAGCATCCCTGAGGTCCTTCTTTGTTTCAGTCATCGTCGGTTCAGTCAACACGCCAGTTTTCTTTTCCCTGATCTAGCGCATTTCATTCCTCCTCCTCGCTGAGGAGCCTCCAAAGAATTTAGGAGTCCAGGAATCCGGGCCAGCGGGCAGGGAGGTGGTTAAGGACATGGACTGGGACATGGAGCCTGTTGGATTGGCTCCTGCAGGACCCCTGGGCAGACGGCAAATGTGTCCAGAGTGTCACTTGAATAATTCCTTTGTTGTTAATGAATAAAAGTGAGTTAACTTAGTGTGGGATGATTGCTGGTGGTTCCTTTTGTAGCTCCAGGCCCCTGCTGTTCAGTGGCCTGACCTCAAGTGACCTGCCTGGCTTTCCCATTCACATTCCCCTTAGCCACTTAGCTAACAATTCTGCCATTAACCTGGTGTCAACTGCGTCAAGCCGCTATTGGACATCTGTTCTACACACTCTCGCGCGGAACGCCCCCGGAACCTGCCGCGTACCTCCAAACTCGGCTCCCCTCGGCTCCCAGTAGCTTCTGCAAGACTCGTCTCGTGGCAGGCAGCCAGAAGTCTGTGCGACGGCCGCAGGAGGAAGCACACCTCAGACCCGTCTGTAAATCACAGCGCTGCAGACAGAGGTCTGGGACGCAGCCACAGTGAACCGGACGCAGGCCGAAAAGTGCAGCCCCCCCCCCCTCCTAATTGCCTAGTGGGCCCTGGAATGCGTTCATAGCCACCAACGCGTCAGCCGACTCGGGACACGTCGCGTTAACTAGCTGTCTGGGAGATGTTCGCCGTTTCAGTTGAAATGGCTGTAATAGACGCTTTGTTTATTTCTTGATACTATTCTCCAACTTGCCTAAGCCTGTTTTTTTTTTTGCTTGCCTGCTGAGGCTGAGGTCTGTCTGCTCAAATGCAGGCCCTGGATTTCAAGCAGTGCTAGTCTAAGTAGTTGGCGCTTCTATACACTAACCCAAAACAAGACATAGTAGACGTAATAGAAACAGTATGAGGCTGTGGAGGGGGGGTGGACACGTTTAGTCTGGATTTGGAGGAAAACCCGTTACAATCGCTCGTTTTGCGTTTTTTTCTCCATCCAGGCGACTTACCTCAGCACCTGCAGGTGATGATCAACATTCTTCGCTCTGAAGACCGTATTAAGCTTGTGAGTATGGACCTCCCCACGTGTACAGCAGTCACATGCTAGTCACCCCTCCACCCCCCCGCCCCCGGCCTGAGGGCTTCACATGTGTTCCAGGTTCTCATTAGCTGATTATGGCCGTAAGCACAGCAGAATGTGCAATGGGAACCATGAGAGTGTTACTGGCACCTGCCGTTCACTCAATGAGACATACTGACCGTCAATGGGACATACTGCCCGTCAATGGGACATACTGACCGTCAATGGGACATACCGACTATTTTACAGTCAGTGCTTAAAAAACATGCCTTTTTTAAAAAATTTGATGTTTTGAGTAGATATCATGAGTTTTTTTTCCTCACATTTTGGTGGACAATGAGCATGAAAGTTACCAAGAGTTTTAGGTCAAAGTTTTGCTGTAGGAGCTCCCAATGGTGAAATTCTGGTCAGGCCCCAGGCTGGACAGCGTGTGAGTGTGCGACCCTGTCTGCTCCCTCAGGCGGTACGTTTGGAGAGTGCCTGGTCCGACCGAGCGCGGTACATGGTGGTGGTCTACACCAGCGGTCGCCAGGATACCGAGGAGAACATCTTGCTGGGGATGGACTTCACCAACAAGGACAGGTACGCCACCCAGGCACCTGACCAGCGCTACTGTCTTCAGTAATCAGTAAAGTTACATTATTGAGAGTCATCAATTATGCTGACTTTTACGGCTGTATTTTCCAGTAAGTGCTGCTCCATTGGGATGGTTCTTCCGTTGTGGAGCGACACCAAAATCCATCTTGATGGGGACGGGTGAGTCCAAATTTAATCTGCTACACTTTCTTCTGATACTCAGCTTGTTTTCTGTGAGATTTGAAGTGAATAGTCTGACCGGTTGCTGTTTTAACTCCACACATATGAAAATGTGCAATATTTGGTGGTTGAGTGGCTCAGAAATAAATGTGACAGTGACATTATTCAGACCTGATATTGATAGTGTCCAATTTGTGAGTACAGACGCTCCTCTACTTACGAAGGAGATTCGTTCTGAACTGCCGTTCGTAACTTGAAATGTTCGTAAGTCGTCATTTGTCATCATTTTAAGGATATATGCAAGTACAAAGAACTAGGATGCTGGGAGTTCGCACACTACGCTGCTGCGCAGCGGGAGTAGCGGCCAGAAGTCGTACTAGGCGGAATTGGCATGCAGAGAAAAAGACTGATGTTGCGGACAGGAAACGGGAGTGTGTATGTGTGGGGCGGGGGTTGCATAGATCACATTTCAGGACCAAATTGTCCCCAAAGTGTAGTAAAACCTGAAATTTCCCTATTTTTGTTGACATCTTTTGAGGTCCCCATTTGGATAAACTCAGTTTTATAAAAATGTGAATGCAATCAAAAAAGTAAAAATGCCAAAAAAATGTTGTATTTGGGTTTGCTACTTATGGTTAAAGTTAGGGATGGGTAGAGGTGATTGGGATGGGTGTCATGATTGGGATTACGGTTTTTCCCATAGAAATGAATGGATGGTCCCCATTTAGATAGGTACATCAACATGTGTGTGTGTAGATTATGTTTAAATTACATTGTGAGGACCAAATGTCCCCCACAATGTCAAATAACCTATAATTTTGACGTTGTGGGTACCATTCCTCAGGTCCCCACAAAGATCTGTGAATGCAATGAAAAAACTAAAAATGCCAAAAGTTTTGTATCTTGTTTCTTTACGTATGGTTAAGGTTAGTGCTGGGTAGGGGTTAAGGTTGTCATGTTGGGATTAGAGTTTTCCCCATCTAAATGAATGTTGAGTCCCCACAAAGATATAATTACAAACCTGTGTGTGTGTGTGTGTGCTCTGTGATGGGGCTGGCATTTTGTGTCGGGTGTATTCAGCTGTACATAATACACCTCCCAGTGGTGCTGATTGGATTAGGGAGAAGCATTTGCGAATAACCTCATGGTCGCTGTCGCATGGTCACTGAATAAATTCATGAAATATTCCATGAGGTGGCTATGGAGTATGGTACAATAAGCTTTATTCTGTGAGTTCAGCTGCTCAGATTAACTGGTGCCATGAAATTGAGTTAAAATACCAGTTAATCTATTTTTTAGGTTTAGGTTTATGCTAATATGTCCTAATATTTTCCCCCTTATACTACAGAGGATTTGAAGTACTTGCATTCACAATTATTGCTTTTCAGAAAGTTAATTTTCCAGGGTGTCGTCCAAGGGCAGAGAAATTACTTTCAGTCTTTTTGCCCAGGGTGTAGGGGCAGTGCATGTGACTGACAGACCATATGTAACTGACAGACCATGAGTGACTGATAGACCATAAGTGACTGACAGACCATATGTAACTGACAGACCATGAGTGACTGACAGACCATATGTAACTGACAGATCATGAGTGACTGACAGACCATATGTAACTGACAGACCATGAGTGACTGACAGACCATATGTAACTGACAGACCATGAGTGACGGCGCTTTCTGTCTCCACCACAGGGGTTTCAGTGTGACCACAGCAGGACGGACACACATCTTTAAGCCAGTGTCTGTCCAGGCCATGTGGTAAGTGTGGGATGAAGTTGATATGACAGTTTCGATTTAAAAAATGTGATCTGAAACCCCATATTCCCAGCGAACAAACATAGCCTAATTATTTGTGGAAACGGCAGAAAGGGATGTTCCTGGGATATCTACACATGATTCCAAGTTGGAATTTTGGGCTGAGCCCAAGCGCCATCTAGTGGTCAAGCACCGCAGGTGCAAGATAGTGAAAAATTAAGTGTTTTGTGGAGCGAACACGTCATTTTTAACGCAACTGGAAATCATGATGTGAGTTCTTTGTAAGATTTGTTTATGGACGACTCCAAAGCTAAGCCTGCTGTGTCACCGCTGCTCCAGGTCAGCGCTGCAGATCCTCCACAAGGCTTGTGAGGTATCGAGAAGGTACAACTACTTCCCTGGTGGCATGGCGCTCACTTGGATGAGCTACTATGAGAGCTGCATCTCGTCCGAGCAGAGCTGTATAAACGAGTGGAACGCCATGCAGGACCTAGAGACCACTCGGCCAGACTCGCCCGCCATGTTTGTCGACAAGTGAGAGCCCCCCACCCCCCCCCCCCCCCC
>JAABNY020000039.1:37208230-37219057 GCA_015164015.2 Brevimyrus niger | reverse complement strand
TAAAATATTTTACTACAGTATTTGGTTCAGAATCTTTTTTTTCTAGATTTTCCTCCTTAAAAATTGGGTGCGTCTTATATGCCGGTGCGTCTTATATGGCGAAAAATACGGTACCTGCTTTGAGGAACTGGAGGGTCAGCTGACTGCCTTCTAGAAACTTGGTCTTTGGGTAGTTGACTGAGGTTTTATGGAACATCTACTGTTCTTCTGTATGACAGAATGTGTCTAGCTTTTGCTTATCATTGCTGATGAACCTTATGGCCTTAAATGGACTGGGAAAGCCACCTCGATGGACGGTGACAGTTCGGAGCCTCGAGCCCGGCCTCCACAGTGCTAACCGGCAGAGTGTGTTTTAGGGTGGGATTTATCCTGAACGTCACTCGGGAAATTGACAACTTCTTCCCGGGCACATTCGCCTACTACAACATCCGCGTCTATGATGACGAGACCACGGACCTGCTGGCCCACTGGAACGAGACCTATAACTTCATCATGAAAGCCAAGTAAGGGGCCGTCCGACAAGGTGGCGGAAGACGTGGATGAGAGAGCTGGGATGGATGGATGCTGACTTGCCTCTAGCTTAGAGTTCATAAGTGTCTTGGAGTTGCAGATTTGGGGTGGTGGGTCTTGCTCACAATCATTTGTCTTGACAGGAAGAACCACTCCAAGTGCCTGGTGCACTGTAAGATGGGCGTGAGCCGCTCCGCCTCTACGGTGATCGCCTACGCCATGAAGGAGTACGGCTGGTCGCTGGAGAAGGCCTACAGCTTCGTCAAGCAGAAGAGGAGCATCACCCGGCCCAATGCCGGCTTCATGAGGCAGCTGGCTGAGTACGAGGGCATCCTGGATGCCAGGTGGGGGGCCTCAGAGATTCAGCATGGGGCCGTGCATGAATCAGCAAGGGCCGCGTGCGTGCAGGTCTTCATTGTATTATTAATTATTCGATTAGCACAATGAATAAGATCATTCATAATGCTTTTAAATGACGGGATTCAGTTTAGCCTCACAGCTCATAAATATATAATTAGATATGATTAATTATTAACTGGGGCAGTCAGAGTAGTGGGCTGGCATTAAAACCTGCACGCACTTCTCTTCTCAGTGGAATGGTATTTGAGAGCCTAATTAGTAAGGTTACTTTGATTCTGAGAGAAACTTGGGGTCCTGTTTCATTAAACATTAAGGGGAGCCACATGCCAGGGATGTCCCCAATACGCCCGTGATTCCTTGTAAATTTTTTTCTGATTTGTTTTTTTTTCCCCCCTTGGGTCAGATATTTTTGCTTAAGTGAAAATCACGGTAGCCACAGTAACCATGACCGTGCTTATGACTCACAACTTCAGCCAACTTCAGCAAAATAAGAAATGGTGTAAACTGTTAACTCAGATCCCACTTTCAACTGTCAGTAAAGCAGTTTGAATTATTATAGCACTAATAATTCTTTAAAGCGTCTAAAATCTCTTGGAATGACTGCTTATTTACTTGACGTAGTAGACATTTTAGCTTGTCATGCACCTACATGTTTAAATGCATTATTCAATCCATTTTACGTTTTGGGGGGGATGGGGGGTGGTGTCCTGTCAGGTAAGCAGTGTGTAATTCCTGTAATTTTGGATTCTCCCACAGCAAACAGCGACACAACAAGCTGTGGCGACCCGACCCAGATTCTGAGCTCACCGAGGGACAGCCAGCCTCGGCCCCGTGCAGCCTGCCCGGCGAGCCAGAGGACGTCACCCCTGATCCGGGCTTTGTGCCCGACAATGAGGCCTGGGGCGGGGAGGGTGCTGGAGTCTCCCCCTGCCGTGCAGTCGGCCTGGAGGTGGACCCGTCAGACCCGCCCAATTACAACTACTATTTCCGGAGGCTGTCGGACTCGGCGCTGGACAGCGACCCATCCACACCCGTGCGGGCACCGCCCCTGCTGGAGGCGGAACGCGTCTTCATCGCCATTGAGGACGTGGAGCGCGATGCGCTGCTGGACGACGGCGGTTTCGAGGCTCGGGAGTGCCCCTTGGCCCATTTCGCCCTGCCCGGCGAGGGGACCGCGGCGCAGACGTACGGCCGGCCCGAGCCCCTGGAGGAGCTCCGGCTGCGGCTAGAGTTCAGCACCGTGGAGGAGGAGGACGAGGAGGAAGCGCAGAAGGAGGAGGCGGAGATGGAGGCGCTGGCCCGGCCCAGGGGCGGAGTTGGCGGCTTGCAGGAAGCCATGTCTGAGGAAGAGGCCCGACTGCGCTCAGCCTCCCTGGTGGGCCAGCTGAACCGCTTCAATGAGAACAGCAACAACAACAACAACAGCCTCGGCGCCAAGCGTAGCTTTGACGTGAGTGGACGGCTGTGCTTGCTAACCCCGCCCTGAGCTCCGCCCCTGGCACCAAATACGCTCCGCGCCGGTAAACAGCCGCGAGATTTACGGCCCCGTGCCGGCCACTTTTGCAGTGGAGAAATGTCCTCCTGTGAAATGTTACAAATGCGTAACGGTAACGTTAGAGCGCGGCTTTCTCGGCCGCTTTTCCAGTCCGTGACGCTTCATTTTATCGCCTCACCCGGACCATTTTCCCGTCTTTAGGACGCTATTGGCGACAGGAGCCCTAACAAGCTGCAGCCCTCGTGCCAGCCGAGCGACGCCTCCACGCTGCTTCACCCCGCTCTGCGCGCGGGCCCCCGGGCTCTGCACCGCGCTCACGTCCTTAGCCCTGCGTGCGACTCCTTCACCGCCACCATAGTGTCCCCCCTGCCTGTGCCGCCACGGCCGAGCGTCAGCCCCGCCCACACGCCGCTGTCGCCCATGGCCTGTGAGGACCCGCAGCCCCAACTAGATTCTCCTTTGGACACACGTGAGCCGCCGGCGAAGGATGGGTGGGATGGGAGTGCGTCCCCAGGTGGCACCGGCACAGATTTGGCCACACCGAAGCTCAGCCTGGAAGTCGGATTGTCGGCAGCCATTCCAGGATACCTGACTGGTCACCAGGGGGCGCTGCTGCAGCTGCAGAAAACCGGCCTAGTCCGCCGGCGCACCGAGCGATTGGAGAAGCTTGCGGGCCTCGCGGTGAATGGCCTGCACCCCGGGGGGGCGCTCTCAGTCCCAGAGCAGATGGACACCTCCTCGGAGGACGCCGTGGAGGACATGGAGGTGGACCTGGGCCTCTCGCCGGAGGCTGACGCACGGGCACCCTCACCCCTGCCGGGGCCTTCCGGGGAGCCCCTTAAGGGCATGTCGACACCCACGTCCTCGCCGCTGACACGCAGCTCCAGCAGCGACAGCCTGCGCAGCGTCCGCGGCGAGCCGGGCCTGGTGCGGCAGCGCACACAGGAGATTGAGGCGCGCATGCGGCTGGCCGGCCTCACCGTCCCCTCACACCTCAAGCGCTCCAGCTCCCTGGCGAAGCTGGGCGGCCTCACCTTCTCAGAGGAGGACCTCTCCTCTACCTGCTCCCCCTCCGACACCAGTGCCCCGCTCCTCTCACCAGAGCCTGGAGGCAGCTGGGATTGGCAGCGGGACCCGGCCGTTCTGGAAAAGGAGGTGGCGCTCAGGAGTCTGCCACCTATGAGCCCAAGGAGCTGACAGAACGAGGGTCACCTGACCTTTGACCCCAGCTCAAATTAGTCAGGCAGGCTCGCGTATGCGATAGTAATGGGGAACTCTAGGTCCCAAACTGTAACATATGTACATAGATATACAGTATATATAAATATATTAAAATATATGTATATTAATATAACGTCACATCATATTTATGAAGAATCCAAATATTATCACTTGATGATTTCTGGGTTCAGATTCTGCTTGCTTGAGCTCACTGAATGTGAGGTTAACTGGATGACCCATTCATAAGAGGCAAAAAGTTGGGTTAAATAGGGGTCAAACGAGCACAGTGCCCCTCGGACAAACAGACAGCAGCTTTTGAAATCTGGTTGTGTATCTTGTTGAATGTTCGTCGTTGCTTTACCCAGCGATCTGTATCCCACCCCGCCCCCCATCCAGCTCGAGGTATGAAACATATTTGTGTGAGCCGTGTAAAACATAGGCAGCCCGACACAGTGGTGTGTTTTGGCGTACAATATGACACGCTGAACAGCAGGGGTATGCCTTTGGACAGACGGCAAAATACAATCACAGAGTAACTTTCTGGAGGCTTTTGTGCGAAATGGGAAAATCTTGAGTGTCTTTTACATTCCCCATCTCAACCTAAAAGTAGCCTTCAAGTGATTTGAGCCACTTTATTTTATTTGCAAAACTATAAACGAAACCCTCACAGTAGAACAACTAAACTGCAGTGGGGAGCAGTTGCACTAAATTAGCTACTGGACTGTTACATCTGTTTCTTGGCCTGTTTCCCTGAATATACATAATGCCACTAAGTTCAAATGGTAAATGATCGACTGGTGAAAGCAATAACTCTCTCCCTGTCCTTGTGACGCTGCGCTCTAAGAGACAGGTGACCCAATAACACCCCCTACTGGCCGGCTATAGTAAGAGTGCACTCTCCCTCACATACCGCTCTCCATAAAAACTAATATTTAAAACTAGTTTTACAAATGAATCATTTCTTTTGATTTCTTTGCCCTAAAAACAAAATGAATCACGCAGCTCACATATGAATTGTTTTATTTTCCTTAAGCGACTTCCTCCACTAAAGTTGCTGAATGTCTGTCTAGTGACGTCAACCAAGGTGCTGACGGATTGTTTCCGAAGTAACAGAGAGCAGTGCTGCTTAGTTCTGGGGAGGCTGAACAGCAGGCTCCCAGTGTGCACATAGTGAGATCATACAGAGACCTGCTAAAAACATTAGGAATGGTGTGTTTTTGTGCCTACAGTGGAGTGGAATAAAATACCACTAAAAGAGAACAAATAATCAAGGCAAAACTTCAGGTTCCACAACCAAGCCATAGAAACTCATTTAACTACATGTTGCTTCTTGAGTTACCTCGTTTTGTTTGTTTGGTTGTTTCTTTGTTTTAATTGCCTGTGTCAGGAGCTCACAAGCCATTCTGAAGGATGTCTTTGAAGATTATTTGTTCTGTATTTTGATAGAAAATAACAGTGGAAAAAATAAACACGTGGACAATGGCTTTTTATACAGGCAAATGTGGGAAAGTTCCCACATTGCTCTGCATCATGTGATGTGATGGGGGATGGTGGTTGCTTGTCTTGCATTGCTTGGTGTCCATTCCCACCTATGTTCCTACACCCCCCCCAAATTATTTTTTTTCTCAGCCTTTGCTTTGAAGTGATAACTTTCTACCTCTTTAATTTACAACGTCAATGGGCTGTTCATTTATAGGGTTTATCGTTTTCTTTCTAAAGAGGACTGAAGTTGGCATGTACAACGGTCTAACATCAGCTCAGTTGATTGTAATGTGATCATAGAACTCAGGCTTGGGTACATAAGGACCTAAAAAAATCTCCCCTCTCCATTTTTTTGTTTGTTTGTTTTCTGAGCATTTCTACGGTTTTCCTTCGGAGGTTGTTCCACTGAGGTTCAAGCCAAGCTCTCATCTATTTTGTGTCTTGGTCCAACTGCTGGAATTCGGCAGATTGTCTAAACTGGCAGGCTGCTTCCTAAGATACACTTGTCTGTTTTTCCCACAAAGCCCGACTGTGAACATGTTGCGATTTGGACCTGGGCTCTTGAACGGAACACTGAAAAATGCTGCCAATGCCCCTTGCGTGATCTTTTAAAATTCTGCAGGCCTGTGGGAATGCTAACGTCGGAGGCAACGTCAATGTCAAACGGACCAGCTAGGCTTCAAAATGCCATACAGCAGCCAGAGATGCTCTCCCCGGCTATTGTCTGTTGACCAGCAGTTCCCTGTTTGGATATGAAGTGCGCCAACTGCGTTTCATTCCAATCCAAAGGCACGCTAGTAACTGAAGGTGCCAACCGCACATGGGCCGTACTGGGCTGGGTCCTGTGTCTGGGGTAGTGAGGTTCATGACTCTGTCTCCTGCAGTAGCTGGTATTCTGCCTACTCTGGCCCATCAGGTCCGATGCCATGGGACAAAATTTAAGTTCCATTTTTGAGAAGACGACCTATGTTTCCGTGCAAATGTTTACATCTGCTGTTAAAGCTGTGTTCGAGGGTTTAACAAGGGTTTTCGGTCCACGGTTGTTAATGTCACAGGTGCTTATAAATCAGTTATGTTGCTACTGTTCCTCTCTGTGTACTGGCACTCTGTGCTTTTGTCATTCCAGAGGGTACGTCAACCGATGTCTTTTGAATTATTTATTTCCTTTTGTATTTATTTAAAAAAATTGGCACATAATATGCAAGTTGTTTATGGAGTTGTGTATGCAAACTTATGCTATTCTACCATTGATTTATTTTATTTTAACATACTATGCAGTCAATCGTGTGTATCAGACACTTGTGAGCTGAGCGTGCATCTGTGTGTAACACAAATGTTACATGGTTACTGTGAATTTATTTTAAAAAATAACAATGATGAATCACATCACATGATTAGACTGCATCCTGTCTGTGTGGGTGAGGCTAGACTTGCCACATAGAACTGGGCTTTACTGCCTAAGGATGCACAATTGAGCCAGACTTCTGCAATATGTACACAAATACTTTCTGGTTATGGTTATGTCTATGTGTGTGTGTATTATATATATATATATAATTTATGTATATAATATTACGTGCAGACATACACATGTCCTTTTAGATGGGAAAGATACTGAACAATTCGCATGTAATTATGCATCTTGGGCTATACTGTACAGTCACATATTTGTTGACCCAATGTTCTGGAAACTTTATCTTATTCTCTGTTGATAACGGGAATTTCAAGGGATTAAAGGCTGGTGACCGGTGTTGGGCATTTTAGGTCCAGAGGCTACAAACCCAGAGCAAGATTTTGTTTCTACCAACCAGTTAAACATACAGAGTCACACACACAGAGTTACTCACTTGGTTGGCATGAAGAATCTTGGCTTGGATTTGTACCTTCTAGGCCTGAAGTGCCCAACATTGCTGGTGATATTCTAGGATAACTGGCTGGCCCACAAACTGGACATGAAAACTGTTTGACAGCCAGCAGTCTGGTGAGCTACATTTAATGCTAATGTGAGACTTGATCCAGTGGGTTTTTTTGCTTTATTTTTTGAAATAACAGCCCTCGAGTCCAGCTAGACCCTGTAGATGGTGAAAGCAATATCCGGTAACCAGCTACACACGCCATTTAAATAAATTAAATGCTTAATTGATGATTTAACAAGGTCTAATACGATTTGAAGGAAAATCCGTTGTGAATACTCAGTTCTTTAGTATGGTGTGTCCCTGTGTGGGTATAGTTATGCTGTAGATGCACACCTGTATGTCACTTTATCAGTAAATTGTGATGTGTTCCTCACAGAGCTTCTTCTCTGCTTCTCACATCTACATTTGGGTGTTGCCGTGTGCTTCGTACCTGTAATGGGTTTGTCATCCACACAGTTACACCATTGGCAGCACAGCACCAGTGGCCCCGACGGGGTGCTTCCCTGTTCGGCTAAATCGTATGTGTTCCTAGGTAGGTGTATGTGTTTACATGCCAGCTAGCTTAAGCCAGTTTGAACCCACTGCTGTAGGCCATGCCCCCTCACCAAGCCACGCCCCCTACCCAAGCCACACCCTCCCAAGCCACACCCCATCCCCAAGCCACACTCCTTTCATTTCCCCCCCATGCCACTGACACCGCAGCCACAAGCAGCATTCCCACCACGGCATCGCTACGCTACGCATTCCCTTCATATGTAAGTGCCTTAAGCTGTGAAGCCACCGCGCCATCGGCAACCCCACCCCCCTGTCAGCTGTGTTGTGTGCGAGGAGGCCAGAGCAGGGAAAGCCAGCCGAATAGCATCCTGGCCCAAATCCTTCAATTCTTTGGAGACGGAAGGAAAATGTGTAACTTGTTTACTCTCCCCTTCCCCCCTGTTCCATTATGCTCACTGTGCCAGATTTTTATTTCCAAAGGTTTCCATTCCAAAGTTCTCTAGGACAGATGTTCTAAAGTGGCATTGATGATGAAAGTCAATGAAGTGGTTGTAGAGTAGGATCCCCACTTGACCACGCCCCGTGACACCGGCACCTTTAGGAAACAGAGAGGGTTTTCTTATCAGTGTCATCAGCACAAACCCATCCGTGACCTTAAGCTTCCTCTCACTGCACGACTCTCTGCTGGTTATCAAAGATCACTTTAAAAAAAGATGAGACCATATTTACGGCGATTCTCCCCCCAGTCTTCTGTCAGGACGTGTCGTAGTTTTAGTTTTTTAAAGAAATATATTTAAGTATGTGCAGTATCTTGTTTTGTACTGTAAAGTTGCTGTAGTTTAAATGCATACTGCACTTTTTTTTTTACATTTGTTAAAACAATGTACTGTATGTGTTTATTATGGAAATAAAAGATTTTCATTTTATTGCTCACTTAACTTCCGATTGGCTATCTTTATTTATGACAGCATGCACACAGCCCTTATTTAGCATTAATAAAATGCCATAATGAACTAAGTTTGTGACCAACAAGCTGCATTTTGCTGTTGTACCCCTGAATTCCTCTACGTAAGTCAAATAGCCACCACAGATCTGTACCTCTCTAGGTAAAGCCATAATAGAAAATAAGCATCTGAATAAAAAATATTGCTATCCCTCAGGAAAAATGTTAACTAAATTCACATAAAGCGGTGCCTCGGTTCTCTAACTTAATCCGTTCTGGATTCTCAATCGAATCCTAAAGAGTTTGAGTTCTGATCTAATTTTCCCATAAGAAATAATGGAAAATCAACTAATTGGTTCCCAGCCCCCCAAAATTGCACCTAAATATGTCTTTTTTTTAATTATTTAAACACAAAATGAATAGGACAATTTATTTATTTATTAACCTTTATTTAACCAGGCAAGAGAGAATTAAAACAAGTTTCTTATTCACAACTGTGGCCTGGCAAAAGGCAGAGCCTTTTGAGAGAATAAGGGAACTAATACAAGAAATAAAACAAGAGGAGCATTTTTTTCTTTATGGCTTCCAAAACGATATAGATCTTAGCCCAACATTACCCCTGTCCTGCCCCGATGGTCGGCTCCTTCCGTGTGCCACGCCCCCTTGTTAACCTCTTGTGGGATCCCCATGTGATCAGCTGTTTCAGGTTGTTGTCATTAGTCCTCTGTATTAAGTCCCCGTTTCAGTTTGTTTTCCCAGTCTGGTCATTGGGTGTGTTCGACCTGCTTACAGTGCTGGCTTAAAGCAACGCATTCTGATCCTGATGTAATGCATTACGGTTAGATGCATTGGGACCTCTCACCCGGCTGCACAAACTGAAGCTGCTTCTGTGACGACACACATTTGCCCTTATTGACTGAAGAGTTTAGTTACACGCATGACGTTTGTATCCCAGGCAGTTCCAATGTGTAATCTGCCATTTCTCCCGAATATCACGTAAAGCAGTGAGAACTGGTTTTCACTTAATTTACCTGGTAAAATAAAGTTTAAATAAATTACATAAATGCTCTAATAGTACATGTAAGTTACTGGTTTCTTTATTGTTAGTTATTGTAATGTTGCGCTGCTTTATTTGGTTAATCGTTCAGTCTGTGAAGAAGGCATTCAGGTAAGAATTGCATTGTAGTATGACTCATTTCATATTAGGTCAGCATTACCGGTTCGCCTTCTGATATTCAGATCGAGTTCTAGGTCATGGCACACTGACATCAAATACGGCTCACTAATCTTTGCAATGTGGGAAGGTTCTAGAATATCCAGAGGGAAAACATGTATACATGTCAACTCCATACACATAAATACACACTCAGCTGGGGTCAGATTCAGATCTACAACTCCCACCAAATGATGTGATGCCAGTACCTGCTTGTGCACTGCCTGCTTTACAACTAGTCTCTAAATGAGAAACATTCTCCCTTATGTCTCACTCTTGCTTTCTTTAAATATATACTGTATATTCTGCCAGGTTGATCTGATTGGCTCACGAAAGATTCCTCCCTACAACTTGCACGCCCACAATTAACCAATAAAAGAGGCCCAGTAACTGAACACGACGTAACTGACAGCAGTGTAATGAAAACCTTCTACAGCCAATGGTGTAATTGAAATATTAAGGCTGTTTGCAAATTTAACTTGCTCCACTCACCATGGCCAATTAAAACAAATGATATAAGCTGGGCTTGTAAAATGGAGTGTAGCAATTCTTCACATCCCACTTCAACATTTCCCACAATGCTCCCTTCTTTTTTAAATTTACACACCAAAAACACTTCAACTTCAGGAACTATAAACAGTGTTTTGGACTGGTAGAGGAATTAACTTCTTTTTATGCTTTTTGTACCTGTGAATGTTTCCATTATAAATCATCCCTTCTGGAGAAAGGATTATAAAAATAGATCCAAAAGGCAGTAGACACTTCCTTCAAGGTCAAAAGTGCGCTTTGTTCATCTGTGATCCATATCAGGGTGGTGTTATTGTTCTAGTTGACAGAAGTGAGTGGAGCAGAGTGGGGAAACTGTGGGTGTCCGGTTTTAAAACCTCGAGGGAAGGGAAGAAAGGAAAAACAAGGGAAAATTTGGACACCACGGTCATGTTCATCATGTTTTTGGCGGGCAGTGCAACAACAACTCTATAAAGTGTAACTGGATCATGGTTCTGGGTGGGCTGCCACTTGGATTTACGGCATGCTGGCTGAGCTCTGCCACAAGGCAGTACCTTAGACTGAATCTGGTCAGCTTCCGAATGGAGTGGGGGGGGGGGGGGGGGGGGAGGGGGGTTTTGGCCCAAAAAAATTGGTGGTCACCCAAGGGGGCCGGGGGCCGCCCCCTTGGGTTGCGTTGAATGTC
>JAABNY020000039.1:37196455-37208220 GCA_015164015.2 Brevimyrus niger | reverse complement strand
CGGACGGGGGGGGAGGGGGGGGGGGGGGGGGGGGGGGGGGGGGGGGGGGGGGGGGGGGGGGGGGGGGGGGGGGGTGAAGCGTGGATTGTGCTCAACAAAATCTGTAGTCACACACAGGAGCTCTGGGCACAGTCACTGGTCTGCATTGACAGTCCATTAAAAAAATCTGGCCAATCCAAAATGCCTTTTGTTGTATTGTTTAAGTATCCTGTTTTGGTGTTGCTGTGGAGACTGAGAGGCGAGAGAACAGGGTCTCACTCTCTATCCGGTGAGTGCGTGTCTTACCTCTCTCATGGCCTGGCAGGTTCTGATTAGCCATTGTTAAAGCCTTACATCACATTTGGGGAGGGAGCCGGCCCTCCCCAGCCCCTCTTTCTTCCCTTTCCCATAAACCAGCTCTCTCACTCTGCCAAGCAATTGCGTAGATGTGCTCCTGCCAGCTGTTTTTGCTCGTGTACTAGCAGCATGCAGGCCTTAGTCTGCCAAGGCTTCTCTCAGTGGGCTTCCAGGCATATTTGCTGGAGGAAACATTCAACACCTCTAAAGGATATTTAGCCTGAGTTTGGTGTATCTGTGTGCTTTTTAAAGAAGCATCAGTCTAATTGGCCTGTATCACCTGTGACTAGACTGTGATTTTTGGTAGAATCACGTAGGGTTTCCCCACTACCACTCTGCAGCAATGTTCACTCTGCCCGACTTTGATGCTTGTGACACTGTCGGGGACCAGGGGGCAGCTGTGTGAGGCTGTTTATATATAGAGGGGACAGACTAATGACTTATCACTGCCATCTTGACGAGCTTGCATCTCCATTTACAAGCAGAAAAACTGATCTTGTGCTTCCTGAGTATAGACTTCTGTAAGGGTCATCTCCTTCAGGCTTTGCAGTCTCCAGCAGCTGTACTGGAGACAGTGCAGGCAGAGTCTCAAGCCTTGCTCTGCTAATGCTAAAAGGTGAAAGAAACCACAGCAGGCCCAAAACCCCTCAGCGAGGTGTGTGCCAACACTGCCCCCTACTGTGTGAAGCTACCACGCACCATTAGGTTATGATCAAGGCTACTTCTGATACGAGCATGCCAAATCAACCAGAGCCTGCCTATGGTGGCACTTTAACCCCCTTTACCCAAGACAAAGGGCTGAAATTCTATCTAAAACCACAAAAGTAAACCATGCTGTATAAATAGCATCATAAATGGAATTATTAATGACTAATTGTATGCCTTGCATTTGTGACTCCCATATAAAGATTTGCTACCACTAGATCCATGGTCTCATTGTGTGTTTACATTGCATAAATGGGAGTTGGCCAAATTCTGGGGGTTTTCGGGAAAGATGTGTTATAATCAACATGTAACCCACATCTGAAACAGCACATAGGATGGTCTAATATCCCAATAAGTGAGTTCTGGGTAAGCAAAGCAGCCACTCCCTGCAGCTAACAAGGACCAGGAGGTGGTGTTTCTAGCTGTAAGCCCACATGAAATCATGATTGCGACCACCGCGCAGTAATGCTGGCATGGGGTATTAGGGTGCTGGTTTATTTCCAAGGAAACCAACTACAATGACCTACAGAAAAGCTCTTTTCATGGATGCCTTCTCTAAACAGTTTGTTGTTTCTCTGAATTTCGTCACATGTATTGGGGGATCACAGTGAAAATCTTGTGCTACAGAAGGGGGGGGGGGCACTGTGATTGCATGGGGGTTAGGACAAACAGCTGTGCTAAACTTGACAGTACAAGAATGAGAAGGTGTTTTAGTAAATAATTAGTGTAATGTGGGCAATGATGTGCAGATAAACATAATGTGCTGAAAGTACACTGATAGAGCTGTGCATTGCACTGGTTGTGGGATGGACAGGTACTGGTCAGCGGTTGCTTAGCAACCTAATGGCTTCTGGAGAGGGTGTTGCAGATAGAGATCTCCAGTAGCACTTTGCACTGGGCAGGATTGAGCAGAGGGTATGAACTGAGCCTCTGGTGTCCCTAATGATGCTGCCCTCGTCTGTCAGCAGACAGACGTGGATGGACTGAAGCTGTGAAAGATCTGTGCTAATGATCATTGAAGCTGCCCAGACAGTCCTAGTGAACAGTTAGGTTGCCCCGTCACATTGTGATGGATTCAGTCTGGGTGCTCTTGCTGGTGTAGCGGCAGAAGTTCACCAGGGTTTTGGTTTCCAACCCAAAGCTCTTTAGCCTTCTCAGGGAGATCAGCCTCTTCAAAACATTCCAGTAGCAAAGGATATCCGGCTAATAGCTACCAAGCTGGCATCTGTTTCACAAGATATAGTGAAAAGTTCAACATTGTGTAAATAACTGTAATATGTGTTTCTTATGTGCCCCCACACACACCTTTTTGCACTTCCTAATTAAAATGCGCCCTAGTCGATCGCTTATGTTGCCCATAGGGTGGACTGGCTCTGCTACCCAAGAACATGAAACTGCAGACTGTCTCAGCAGGAAAGCCATCATTTAAGTCAAAGATTACCTTGTAAATGGAGGTTGTAAGGAGATGTTATTTTCATGCACCAAACGCCATGCTGTATGAGAAGGTGAGATACAAATGACCGTTTTGATAACATGCATAAAGAACCATAAAATAGTACACTGGAAGACTGGAACAGAACTGAGAAATAATCTCATCTCACTAGTCACAAGCTTTGCAAACCAATTGTCTGAAACAATTACACCTTTAAATTAAGTCACATATTTAAACGATTTTTCCAGCAAGGCAGGTATAAACATTTACAATTTACATCGCTGCAGGTTAACAAATTTACATTCTTACGATTTTCTCGAAGTTTATTCTGTGTATTTAGATTGTTTGCTACTCTCACAAAAGGGGACGCCATTAATGCAAATAGCACTGACCGGGTTTATTTATGCGCCAACATTTAATTAGCCATAATTAAATTACAAAATATCTCTTCATTGTTAAAATATCGTTGTGGTGGTGTGATTTAAATGTGGTATATATTTAATGTCGAGAAGAAATATCTGAGCGAACATGATTTCCAGCACAAAACATTTAAACGGGTGCACAGGAATTACGAGGGGACGTTTTAATTGATAAACGCATGACGCAGAGAGAAACTTATTGCATTAAGCAAATGAGCGTCTGACATCACTCTTAATGCCTATTGCAGAGGCAGATGAGACTCACATTGCCGGGGCAGTAAGAGGAGGACGCCTAACTTTGCAAATACAAAGGGGACTCTATAATTCTTCCTGGAAGTGCACGGAGCAGCCTGCAGCATCCAATCTAACCGGTGAGTCCCTTTACCTGCTAATCATCCGCACCACGGCCACGCCTCCTCAGGTTTGATCCCACGGAGCCTCCATGTAGATCGCGGAAAGAAGTGATCGGGAATCGGAATTAAGCCCACAGACATTCGGACCATTCTCCTATCCTCCTACCGTCCCATGTTTCACTTCTTGCGGTAAAGAGGAGCACAAGGACGTCAAGTGATTCGCCTTAAGTGATACGGTCACAGAGCCATGCACAATGAGGCACTTGTGGCTTCGTGGGTTGCGGGGCCCTGTAACAGATCCTGGCTATTAGTATTGCACTAATACAGAGTTATGCATTTGGCGATTTAAACTTGATTTTTCTATTTAAAATTTTTTGCATGTACAACATCCCGCTATTTTGCGGAAATGTGGTTTTTAAAACACAGGTAAAAACTGAGTGTTAGTGCGTTTAGTTCTTCGGATGGGACTCAAAAACGGTTAGAAGACCGATGTGAAGTTATCTCGTTTGTTTTCATTTCACTGGCTTTAGCATGTTCCATTCCTCTACAGGCTAATTTGTTCAGGTTATCACCGCAAATAAATATTTAAGTCACGATGTCAGACGAAAATGTCTGTAGGCCTGTTTATTAAGGTATTACACAAACAGTGCAATATTTAATTTCCAGATTTGTACTTCAGCTACATTGCTCACCTTTGCAAGAATAGTACCTTATTCATATTCTGTACCTCTTTACTTAAATGATAGCAGTGCAGATTTGAACATTTTTGTATCATTGATATTTTAAATTTAAAACCTTTTACATGTATGTGTGTGTGTGTGTGTGTGTGTGTGTGTGTGTGTGTGTGTATATATATATGTATATATATATGTATATATATATATATATGTATGTGTATATGTACACATGTTTTATTTACTTGTATGTAACTATTTTTTGCAGTTACAGATTGAGTTTAGCCTGAGCAATATAAAGCGCTACAGACATGTTGTGCTAACTCTAATGAGCCCATCTGGGTAATGTGGTGGTAATAATCCCCTGTATGGAAATGCATGTTTCTGGATAATATTCAGCACTGTTGCATGATAGACTGAGCGATAAAAAGGCGAGATTTGATGAAAAACAGGGCAATCTACCCCCCTTTTTGTGGCGCTGTGATTTTTCTCCCTTCTGCCACTAGTCTTAGGGAACCGCCCAGCTGAGTCTGCCAGGCTGGACACAGGACGCGGCTGGGAGAGCCTGCTTGAACGGTACAATTACGGGAAGCCCGCTCCGATCACACATATGTTAGAACTAACTTCCCGTCCTGCAGATAGGGTGGATAGCTAAAGCTTTGGGGATTGGCCATCCTGCAGACACAGCTGTTTACAGATGATTGCCGTGAGGGGCACAGCAGGGGGATGGACACCTTGGCAGATTCCTGGATGGGTGAGGTTCTACAAGGGAGGTGGTGGATGAGTGAAGGGCCCAAGGTGACATTTTGTCAGCGGGCCCAGAATTTGTAATTGCCACACGGAGATGATGCTGAGTAATACAAAAGATGACGAAGATGACAAGGGACAGAGAATTCACATTAAATAATTTTTCACAATTCACAAAAGTAACTCAAACATGCTGTATTGCATTATAAATAAATAAATAAATAAATAACTCGATGCAAAACCCAATGATTTTGCAATGCAAATACCTACTTGTGGCATGTTCATTTTACTAGTATAATTTGAGAAACAAATGATCCTCCACTGGTCAGATGAGCCTGGGGGGCACACATGGTCCAGCTCATCCAATGAGCATCCACAGCAGTGAAGAGAACTTCTGTGGAAAATGTTTCTCTGTTGACCTTGTGTGAGTCAGAGTTTCTGAAGTTAGTGAGTTCCGTGTAAAGCTCACATTGTGCTACATCACAAATATCCGTGTTTCTCAATGCTTGACTCCTAATTTGAGCAGCAAGTGGCATCGTGTCTAAGGACACATTACTTGTTTGCTCATATCCCACGCAGGGCTCCACTGTCATTCTCTTAGGTAAGATATTTGAGATGCAATAAAGTATCACGAAAGAATTAAATTGCTTTGAATAAGAGATGGCACTCTGCAGCATAAACTTACTTATTCTAAAGGAGGATTGTTATTAGGTTCTTAGTCTGTATTTAGTATTTTTACACTGTTTGTCCATGCAGATATGAACAAAAAGAACCATTCCAGAGGCAGGAAGGGAGAGGGTGTGGGATAACACTCTGAGGCACTGGGTCCTGTCTCCGATAAGCAGGCTGGGGCCAGCATGCCAAACCCATGGCATCATGGGGAGTCGGCCGCTTCAGCATGAGGGCTGACGCAATGTCTCTCTCTCTCTCTGCAGGCAAGAATGGGACAAGGGCTGGACAGAGCTACGGAGGCTGAGCACATGGATAGGAGTGCAGAGAAACTAGGTAGAGGCCTTGGAAGTCCAGGGCAGGGGGGTGACAGCGGGGACCCGGAGCTGGGGGCTGGCGGAGCCGGGGAGGAGCTGCGGAAAGCTGACTTGGATGAGGGCCCAGGCATAGAGCCAGCGGCACCTGCTCTGGAGAACGATGTGAACAGCCGCCCAGACGAGGGGGGAGAGGGTGAAATGGGAGGAGACCACGGCATTTCGGCTGCTATGCCACCTCCACTGCAGCCAGATGCCGGGAAGAGCCCAGGGAAGAGAGCACAGAGCAGCAAGTCCTCTACAGCTGATCCTCAGTCTTCCAAGATCATGAGCCAGGAAGAAGCTGCTTTAGGCGATGGTGAGGACAGGGTGCAGAGTGAGACAGACCAACAAGTTGTAAGCAGGGGTTGCTTTGAACTGTATGTCGAGGAAGAGGCCCTTCATTCTGACTCCAAGGTCATCTCTGATCACACTTCCGCTCCACTTGTGAACCCTACTGATGTTGTGAGTGAATTGCTGGTGGAGCAAACCATGAGAGATTTTACGCTGCTTGAGAAAGAACAAGGTAAGATGACTGCTGACTCCAAGACAGAGGAAATGAGATATATGGGTAAATTAACAACTAGTGAAGACATCAAGGTCGATTCCTCTCACGTGGAGGGAGACCAGGAAGTGTCTTTTTTTGAGCCCCTTGAAATCATTGAGGAGGTGTCTCCAAGTTCTGACAATTTACTGGAAAATGTGGGAATTTTTATGCCGCATTTAAGAGAGGGAGAAGGTTCCAAAGGGACAAAAGAACCGTACACTGTCGAAATCCAGTCAACCACAGCAAAGATTGGATCCCAAAAAGACAAAGAAACCCCTAATGATTTGGGGCCTGTCCACCTGGAAAGCCGAGATATTGAGTGCTTTACTTCTGTAAATGAATTTTCCTCAATGACTAACCCACAAGATCTTTCAAAACAGGATGTAGAGCATGCCCAGGTTGGGATGAATACAAGGAAGGATCGTACTTATGAATTTCTCGGAGAAAATCCTGATAAGTTATCTGACCAGACCTACTCCAGTCCTGGGGATCATATTGCTGAAACGATGTCCGTGTCTGAAGTTTTGCACATTAGAGGTTCATCAGAGAAGAATCATGGAACAGAAAACGCCACACATCAAATGGATCCTTTTGAAGGGATAGGGGCAACAGTAGGTGACAAAAATGAAGATCCTGTTCCTATATGGAGTGGGCCAAACCAGTCTGAATGGACAACTCCTGAAGTTAGGACTCCTGTGGTGTTTGGCAACTGCCCACTAGATTTTATCTTGAGCTGTGAAGCGCCCAACATCCCAAGTAAAAATGGTGATGACCTGGCTGAGCTCACTACAGCTTTTCATTCTGATCAAAATGCCCTCAGTAATATTGTGGGTTCTGCTTCAATCAAAACAGGCCCAATCATTGACCCGATGAAACAGGAAGAGGAAGTCACACATACAAAACTTTCAACAACTCCTTCAGATGAGTCCCAGAAAAAAGAAGAAACTGATCTTTTGGCATTGCAACATGGACATACTTTTGACACTTCAGCAAACCACCAAAACGCAAAGGAAAGAGGAAAGCAAGATGCAGGATGTTGGCTGCAGGAAAGGGTACCTACAGGTGAGACACAAATGTCTAAACTTGACAAAGAGGAAGCAAGAGGAAGTAGTTTCGGCTGGAACAAGTCTGATTTCAGTGGCAGTGGTATTGTAGAAACACAAGTGGCTTCCTCGAAGGATACTCCCGAGTTACTCGGAGCCCTTCCGGCATGCAGTCTAGCTTCATCTGGCCAAGTCAGTCTATCATACACTCAAAGGTCCCCTGAGACAGAATTGCAAAAGTCAGAATTGCCAAACTCAGAAGTGCTGTCAACATACCCAGAGGGATTTGCGTATCTGTCCAGTCCGAATCTCTCAACTTTTGGGAATATCACAAATAGTGAACCAGCTGTGATTATATCCACATCTGTAGAAGAGTTATCCAGTTCTGTCCCAACTGATTCTCGAAAAGAAAATGAAATGTCATCAGCATTATTTATAGATGGAACCCAAAGACTTGATGCTGTTGATGCTTCCTCCCTGCTTACAGATGAATTGTCTCCTAAAAAAGAGAGGCTGTCATCCAACGTATACGTCTCCAAAACTCCACGTACAGAACCCTTAGATGACAAAGTTGTGGAAACGACAGATTCTGCTGAAAAACAAGCCTGTGCTGAAACAAAATCCTCATCTGACCTCGTAAAATGCCTTTCAAGGGACAGTGTGCAGTTTGACAGCAAACAGGATAAAAGCCTTTGTCTGCAGGATGTAAAAACTGACAAAAGTGCCCTGCAACCTGATTGGTCTCTCTCTGAAAAAGATTCCCAAGCTTTGCTCCAAAGTGTTCCCAAGTCTAAGACTGTTTTTGACCTCGTAGAGGATACAACCCACGTGCAGGAAAAGACAAAGCACCAAGATGGGACGAGACCTTTAAAGGCTGAGGGGAACATGGAGCAAGGGCTGTCCTTGAAAGTGGCACAAATGCTGAAGGCCTTTGACGCTCCAAAAAAAAAGGCACTTGAGAAGAAATCCACATCAAGGAAGGGTAAGTGAGATATTCTAATAACAAACCTATGTGAAATGTCCTAACAATATCATGTAATATCAGTTGTGACCACCTTTACTTCTCAGTAAGATTATGACCAAAAAGGACTTGTTAAGATGTAATATTAGCTAACAAAATAAACTGGTAAAGTATGTGATATACATTTTTCAGTACGAGACATGAAGATATTTTAGCTGGGTAACTATAACACAGACACACATGCAAATGATTTTCAAATTTTAAATCATGTACTGACAACATATGGGTGTATTTTGTATGTATTTTGAATGTGTTTGCCTATGAGTGCAGTATTTACAGATTCAGTCCTTTACTATTGTGTCTGCTGGAGACAACAATGAAAAGGATTTAAATAGACCTCACTTTGTTTGATAGCAAAAGAAAAATAATGCAATGATTTATTGCTCTGATTTTCTGATAACACCCCATTTTTCCCTGTAGAAGCAACGCGGTTCTTCGTTTGTTTTAACAATATTTAGCCCTGTTTCAAATTTACTACATTATATCATGTGTAAGTGTCTTTGGGTCTAAACTTGATCCGTTTTCAGCATTATGCCGACTCCTTGCATTGATAGATAGGCAGTATCAACCACTAATTTGGAATATTCTTGTATTGCAATATACAAGATGTTTTGTGTCGGTATGATTTATCTATCTGTCTGTCTGTCGTCACAGTGAAGTCTGCAACAATTCCGGAAAACCTCCATCCGAGGATATAGCGCCACCCAGTGTCAAACACTAAACCGGCTGACAAACCACTCTAGAAACTACCGTGCAAAATCAAAATGAATCAAAACCCACATTTAAATAATGTTTATTCTGTTTTTCTGAAGAATACTGCGGTGTAAAAATCGCCTTAAATTCAGTTTACACAAGTGTAATTCCCTGACGATCCTCAATTGAACAATAATAATTGTACAACTTATGTAAATATAAGTGCAATTATATACTCTTTTTGTAGTGGCAACCTCCCCATGTTCATCACACCGTTAAAAAGACCAGTTTTATACCAAGTAGAAGTGGTTTATAGGGCATATACTTCGTATATTTGGGACACAAAATCCAGATGTCCACTAAGCTCCCACAAAGACCGGAGGAAAGAGACAGTTCGGTATTTTCTTGACGGGCACCTCACCCGTCTCTGCCCCACCTATCGCTCATTGGGGGCGGGATCCAGGGTGCCGAGTCGATACGCGGATTGGCTGCCCGATGCGCTTCTGGCTGCGATGTGCAGGTTGTAGCGCCGGAGCTTTAAACGAGGCTGGAGCGCCAGGGGAGCGGGGGGCGTGGCTTCCGGGACTCCGGAGCCTGGATCTGGAGCGCGAGCACAGGCGAGTCCCAGCGGCCAAGGCAGTGAGGCGGAGGCGGACGGGAGGAAGCCTGCGGCAGGACGAGCCTATCTTTTTAAAACGCGCTTGGAACTTAACATATTTTTCACTTTATTTTAAAGAGCAGGTAAGGGTTTCTTAGATCTCAGCTTGATAGAGGTACGCTTGTTCTGCATGCTTGGAGATGCTAGGTGGATATTAAGTTAGGTGTATCATTAGTGAAGCTGCTAGCCCTGACGAAAGCGAAGAGCTCAGTTTTTTGAGAAATCGAGAAGAACGATACAGTTCTCCGATAAATACTTAGGATAAGACTTACGAACTGATTACCGATTATACTTTTGCCGGTATCGTCTTGAACACGAGCAGAATCCGGCTTGTTTTTGGGTCGCTTAAACAGGAAGCTGATTGCAATGTGACAGACAGGAGTGTGCATGAGTTTATTCTCCGGTTAGACACTGCCTAGGTCGGTATTTACCTTGACTCGGCTTACCTAGGCAAACTACCCCAGGCGGCATTAGGTATGCTGGATGTGATTCTTTGATTTGAATGGCTTTCAAGTAGATGGGATTTTTTTATTCTTTATCCTGAGCTCTGCGATGCAACTAAATTAGCCAGCAAATGGAGCGTACGTGTGCCTTAAAGAAAAATTTCCTCCGTTTTAAAATGATTTGCAGCAATACATACAATATTTTTAAAAGAAAGCTAACCTTTCGATCTAGAACCTCTCGTTCTACTAGTTATTGCCATGTATTTTGTGTGCATTTGAGAGGGAATGTAAAATTAGGTAGACTTGGTTATATGGTTTGAGGTCAGTATCCAGCTACTTATCTTTAACGCAGAAAACCGAAAATGCCACTAACTCATGTTGTGCGATTATTTCCTATGGGAGCAATATAATTAATATGTGTAACAAATTGAATGGTGATGAATGAAACGTAATACATATGGGAAGGAACGCTTATGTAACACTGCTTGTACTGTTTGGCTTGATTTTGGTATAATTAAGTGAAATAATTGGGCCTGGATGAACGAGCTAACTAGCGGGTGGGAAGAGACATTTCGTCAAAGTGATCAGTCTAAATCAACGCGATTTATAGTATTTTGTAGGGATATGAACGACTGAGCTGGTTCAAGACATAATCATAATCGATTTGGCTTCCGACTGTTGTACAGTAGATTGAGGCAGGTCCTGTCACGAATGAAACCAAAAATGTCCAGTTCCCTGACAAGATTGAATGCGTTTTTAAAATGCCATTCCTACCTATGCACTAAGGAAAGGCATAAACGATTTGCCGTAATTTAGGCTGAAAAATAGCTGCAGATTCGACTTAAATTTCAATATGTTCTCTAACAGCTTCAAGTCACATTCAAGCAAAATTATATTTTCTTTGTAAAATATTTTTTTTAAATCTAGTTTAGCTGTTTCCCTATGATTTGGATCTGGGAGATAAAAATGGCATATTTCATTTTTATGTAATTTGTGGTTTGTTAATTACTCAGGAACATGTGGATAAAAATCCATAGATTAGCCTCTGAACTTATTGCGGTGGCACAGTGCTGCTGTTAGGATGTTGGGTCTGCCATGTATTAACCTACAAAGAGTGCTTAGTTCTTGAGGGTATTTCCCTGCGTCTTTTGTTTCACCTTATTGAGGAGTTCTTTTGGCTTGTACATTCCGTAATGGTATTTCTGGCACATGTATGAATCACAGTGTCTATCAATTAAAATGCTGCTTTGATTGTATCTGATGCTTATGCAAAGCAATCAATTTCCAAAAGTCAGCATAAATTGTTTGATTATTGTCCATTAATATAATTACACATTCTATTGGTGAACCTGGTGGGATATATCTCTTCTGAGAGAGCTTACGTAACGTAAAGGATGGTGGGGTCATCCATTTATCTGTACATCCATCCATCCATCCAATATGGGGTTGCAAGATCTTGTCAGGGCACATGGCAAGTAGGGCTGGGCGATAAAACGATAACGATATGTATCGCGATATACATATGATCGATATCGATAAAAATGTGTTCGATAAAACGTTCGATATTTTTTTTCTTCGTCAGAAGAAAACAGTGGTTGTGAAACTAGTTTGATTGCTAGTTTGGATCCGTGCCGGAAACGCAGCTGTCATAAATGGTCGTAGCACAGCAAAA
>JAABNY020000039.1:37120385-37152731 GCA_015164015.2 Brevimyrus niger | reverse complement strand
TTCTCCCCAAACGAGCTTGATGGGCCGAATGGCCTCCTCTCGTTTGTAAATTTCTTATGTTCTTATGTTCTTATGTTTATTGCATTCCTTATGATAAGCAAAGTAAACGAAGGAAGGAATTGACAGAGGCAGTGGCAATTTGCCTGGCTAAAGACATGTTGTCACTTCAAAAAACAGTAATGAATTGTAATATTTTTATTGTGATTTATATTGTTATCACAATAAATACGAGAAAATATTGTGATAAAATGTTTAATTTATATCACCCATCCCTAGTGCCAGCTCATAGTTATCATTTTCATTGTCCTCACAGGCCATTCTCTCATTTATTAAATCATATATTTATTTGTTTTCAAATGCAGCTGTTTGTTTCAAGACTTGTCATGAGTTGGGTTTGTCCTACTTGAAAAAGTAGCTTTAATCTAATGGTATGAGATAACAGACATAACTTTGAAAGGTTCTTTTGAAGGTCCTATTCATTTTGACCCCAAAAAAATAAAACAAAACTGGCATTATGCAGCAAAATAAGCTAACTTTCCTAACTTCTTTTTCCCAGGTTCTCTGAATGACCATGAAGCTCTCTCTGTTCCTTTCTTTGGCCTGTGTGTCCTCGATTCTCCTGTGGAACTGCAGCTGTGCCACACCCTTCCCATTCAACATGTCTGCAGAAGGCAGTGGGGAGACTGAACCAGAGGTCATAGAACCTGCCTCCTTTACCACTCGCAGCCCAGACCATGTGTCTCCAACACCGAGGGTCACCACTGCCACTCGCATCAAGCACTTCATCCTCAATCAGGTGGTGGATTTCCTGCGTGAGAACCTGCTCCTCATCATCGTCATCTCTTCACTGGTCATCATCGTCATCTTCATTGTCTGCTGTGCCTCTGTCATGAGCCACAAACGCAAGCTCAATGCCTACTACCCATCATCCTTTCCTACAAAGAAGTACGTGGATCACAAGGATAAGTCTGGGGGTGCCAGGACGTTCAATGAAGTTCCAGGCAAACTACCCAGCACCCAGCAGGCCCGACCACTGGAACCTTCCAAACAACCACAAACTGACAACAAAATGATCACCAAGAACCTGAGGACTCCCTCAAACGCCCTGGTGGGAGAGAAGGAGGGCAAGGAGTCCAAACTGAAAGCCCATGAAATTCAAACCAACGAAGAAGACAGGAGGCCAGAGGAGACCACCCAGGTCGCCAAGCAGGAGGAACCTAAACAAACGCCAAGCACCAGCCAACCCCCCCTGGTTTGTCTGTGTCACTTGAGAAATGGCAACCAGCCAAATGCTTCCCAGAATTCATCTAGCCCAGAAGATCGAGTGGTCAAGAGAGATGGGAATGTAGCCAAGGTTCAGGGAGTTGTTGTGGAAGTGGTGTAAAGAATGAGGAGGAGAGATGACTTAACACTGCGTATGGCTGGTCTGATGCCTTCAACACAGCATGTCTGTCACACTATCCTGAAGTATTTTTTTTTTTTGCTATTTTGTTTGAGATGGTGGAAAATTAAAACCAAAAGAATCAAAGGCATATCTGTATTATTTTTCCAACTGATTATTTAAAATTATTTTTCTGTTATCATTAATGCACAGAAACCAAATATGGATGACTTCTGTGACTTCTGGTGCATTGCATGAAACTTGTTTTAGGCCAAACGTATGAGCCAAAAACCATGAAAAGTAGTTCCTTGATTTTTTTTTTGTCTGATTTTCCACTCATTCACAGCAGGATTCTGGCAGTGCCAGACACAACCTACTCAGTATAAACAACATTGCTCTTTTATCATAGTTCTGTATTCATTGTTGCATATTTTTGGAAGAGACAATCTATGAAGATACCTCTTGTGGCACACCATTGCCCAGGCACTGAGGTTGTAAGCCATTTCTATCTGCAGTGATACACCTGTGCATTATCCCCCTCAGTGCCTATATTTTGAACAAGGGAAGAATATAACAATATGTATAAAAACTGATATCACTGATTTTTTTCTTTTTTTAAGTAGCATACAGCTGTTACATTAATTATCTTTAAATGTTTCTAGTTTTGAGTGACCTGTGCTTACCTCTTCTGATTCACTGCATCTATAAGATGGCTTCACGTTACTTTATTTAATTTTGGCCTTTTTTCAGGTCAACTTTTCATTGTAGCAGCCATGGTAGACACAAGAAATCAGTCATTGTTATATTTACATTTATTCATTTATCTGATGCTTTTATCCAAAGAAATTCCCAATTAATGTGTGCTCTCTGGGATTGGTTTGCTTTACGCATTACCAGTAATCTTCTTGGAGCATTATGGATACATTCTTTGTCTTGCCCCCCTGAAGGAAAATTATTTTTAAACTTAATATCCTTCTCATATAATGTTGTCAGCTATGATGCCCACACTGACTCCTTTGTCTCCAGCATAATGGTAAAAGAAAGTAAATATAATTGTATTTTTCTTGTTCATATGCAACCTATCTTGCAGTCAAATTGGTAGACATTACGTCCCTTTATTGTACCACTTAAAGGACATTACATAGTTTCCTCGCAAAATATGTCTGGTACTAGACTAGGAAATTGCATTCTGTGTTTTTATATTTAAGTGCTCTTTGAAGTCAGGATACTTGTCTATTGATAATATGACCTTATATTTTCTGTTACTCTGTTTTTGTGTGAGTCTGTATAGTGGCATATAACATTCATTTAACTTTATACAAAAGGGCATATCGTGTATGTGTCTGTTAATGCTGTTAATGTTTCACTTGGTTTATTTTTCCGAACGATGAATTTAGATGTGAAATTTAAAAATTTAAAACTTAAAATAACTGCATGGAAAAACATAGGAAAACTGTTATTTTTTTAAAAGGGCAGTAATGATGTGTTTATTCCACTTTATCATAAGCGTGGTTTTCCGAGTTCCTAAATGCTTATGTCAGGTAATATAACTGCCACAAATAAACATAGTAATAAAATAATCCAGTTTCTTGTGTTAGTTTATGTTAACGTAATGCTGGGATCATCAGTTTTGTTAGTGGTTATAAACAATGTCTAGACTGTTATGTTATTAATGCATTCTATGACAATTACATCTATTCTTTTTGTGGTTCTGTTTCTGTTGGTGAAACGCAGACAGCAGATAAAACATGTCCATTCCTTTTTATAACATACATTCTTTATAGGCCTAGTACTAATATGACTTAAACCTGTTCTGCAAGCTGGTATACGGAAACATTTAATAAGGTATGTTTTTATTAAAACACTTGACACATTTGACCCAAACTAATAAAAATACAGGTTAGAAATTGTATTGCATATGAACTTCAACGTCTGAATAGTTTTGCTACCATTAACAGCAGACTGAAATAGTTTTATGACATATTGAAGAGAGCAGTTTGCATGATGAGAACATCTCTGTAGATATGTTTTATATAAATATTTAACGGCGGCATTCCTACGGGGAAGTACGTGTACTAACTCTCTGCTGAGAACCGAATTTGGTCTCCTTCAGATGCTGGGGCAGATTGATCCACATTGAGAGGACTTGTTTGCAAGGACACTTGTGATTTTGGTTTCAATGCCAAAACCTCTCAAATATTTATTAAAAGACTTTACAGTTCTACTGGCGTTCCGCGCAGGGTGTACCCAAGAATAGGATCCAGCCCCCCCCCATAACCCTGACCAGTAGATATGGTTGGAAGATGGGTGGATTCCTTTTCATGCCACATGTAGGCCTAACATGGTCCTAATACGGAGTGAACATGGTACATGGGAAAATGGTGCATCCTTTCCATTAGAGCTCCTGCACTACTTTTACCACGAGACGCAGAAATAACATTTACAAATTTGAAACAAAAACACATAGTATGCCCCAATTTAGAAATCTAACATAGACCTAACATTCAAAAATGCTGGCATAAGCATCCATAATCTGACCGAAATTTCAACACCAGCTCAGTAAAAATAAATGGGCGAGCACTTAGCAGACTGTGTGAATTTCAGCATTAGAAGGAATAAATAGATGACTTACCAAGCAGCATGCTTGTGTCCAGTTTAGTTACTGGCCATTGCACCAAATATTATCCCTTTGTTCATTTTGTCAAAAAATGAGATGGTTATAGTTCTGTCTATCTGTGACACTATAGTATGTCTTTGCACAAACAAATAGTGTATTTATGTTTTAAGGTCTAGTTGAGCCAATGAACTTAAACCCCATATGGCTTTAATCAGCACTGACTGCAAGTCACCTTCGCCTTTATGGGACTGTGCGATGCTTTGTCATGTGCTCCTCGCTGTCCCTGCAACCTTGCACTGTTATTTGAATATTTTGTGGCCAATGTAAAAAAAAAACAGTAATGTTGGACTTTGCTTAAACGAGACTGTCTATAAATGTCTTGCAGACAAATAAGGGCAATTTGTGCCCAAAGATCCTGCAATGAGAAGCGCTTTTTCTCTCCTTGTTGGGCTTACAATTTTTGGTCAGTATTTAAGTAGCTAGTTAAATGACACGTACCCACTGAAATTTGAGTTTGTGTCTTTTTTGGTGCACCCTGCTGTTATTATGGGCAAAGTAGTAGAAACTAACTAGTTGGCCGTAACAATAAGCATAAAAGGTTATTTCTAGTACAAGACACACTTAGTGTTCTCTTCAATGAAATAAAAAATAATGGGCATATATCTGTTTTGGCTAAATTGAGTTTTAAAATATTGGCATATCTAGTATAGGCAAAAAATCTATATTGTGCATCTGAATTTTTGCTGGATTTTTAATTCTCTGGATAAATTTTGCTGGTAGCTTAAATAAAATATATGATGAAACAATTGCCAACAGATCTGGCAGTGCCTTACTCCAAGCAGTAAAAAAACATGGTTTTAGTAGCTTTTTCAGTGCTTCACATTTTATTTGTTGTGGATCGCCTAACATTGTGTTTGATGGAAAGTGTGCCACCTTTTGACAATGTTGGGAATGACATGGTACTATCTCCACCTGTCACACCAATGCTCCTAGACAATAGCGCTGGATACTTATCATGCCTGTGGTTGCCCGTTTTGTCTTATCAGGGGAATACTTGGTTATTTTTTTAATTTTTGGATTATAATTAGTTCGTCATTTTTTTGCCAATTAAGTTTCACTGACGACAGTGGACACACTGGAAAGCTAGTTTGTAATCGATGGTGCAGTTTGAGAGTCATTCATGTGCTGCTGGGAACGCTATCAACTATGAACACAAGGTAAGTGCTACAGTTAATGTTCTACAACAAAAATCCTACAAAAAAAATTAAAAGGTTATCAATGTGAAATGTTTGACTTCATTAAAATTTCTTAAATAGCAAAGTCTGGAATGTGTTTGAAAGATATGCTGTATTTATGCAACAGAGATAGTAAAAATAAATAAATAAATAAATAAAATAATTTTTTTTTGGTTGTTGCAATTTTATGTATTTCACGCTTGCTTTTTGTGAGAAATGGACCATGCATGTAGCTTGCAGGAAGATGGGTGTTTGTCTGATGGCGGCAGAGAGCCAGGCCAGTGATCCGGTTTGAAATACAGACGTCAAAGATGGAAAGTGAAAAGTCTGCGGCTCAAAGGAGCAGCCAGCAGCTGAAAGGCGAGTCCTGGAAGGCGGCTTGCCTCAGGATCAGCTTTCCTATCCTTTTGTTGAGGAGGTGCTAAATAATTTGGGAATACACATCCTACACAGTTTGACGGCAATCTGCTTGCTTTCAGACAGTCCATATCCTGAATAGTTGATCGATTCATCTATATTTTTTGATTGACACTAAAGCTGATACCTTTATTTGCCACATTGCTAAAAAGTAGAATCTTCCTATGGCTATGTTGTAAATGTCGATCAGCTTGAAGCAATTACAATTCTAAATGTTTTTTTAACCATCAGCAAACATCTTACCAGAGACCTAATCGGGAAGAAGACATGGCATCAATTGGTGAAGAAGACACACAACAAGTAACGGAATACTTTTAGGTTCCATTAAACTTTGATGCCTGCTTTAGATTTTCTGAGACCATTTCATTTCTATGTTGCAGAGCATCTCCTCAGGTGCAATAGGTGAGCAATTTTTACACCCTGCGGTCTAACCACAGCTGGAGAAGATGGTAAGTGCCACTGTATTATGTCTTTTTTTTTTTTTTTTTTTACTCAAAACCTAGATGCTTTTCAAAAGGAGAAATATAATTTCAAGGTGTATTTTCTCAAAGGTACTTTTTACAAAAAGTTGCATATTTTAAGTTTCAGGATTTTCAGGGTGTTTAAGGACAAGATCACATGTTCTAAAGGAAATTGAACATAAAATGGAGCTGGTTCCTTTGTGCAATCATCTACAGGCCTCAGCAGATGTCAGCTTACTGGAGACTGGGAATGGGTACCTCTGAGTCCTCAATGGCCTGGCTCTGTCCCATGACAGTAAGCCATGCCCAGGTGCCTATATGGTCTGCTTCTGGTCCTTGTGATGACTCCTCTAGTTTCCTGGGTGGCTTCCATCTGCCCTCCAGGATGTTGCTGCCCACACCCAGGGTCTCTGGTTCTCTGTGAATTCCTGGGCCTTCAGAACCTGCCACGTGCCATTCCCCTCAGCACATCCGTCCTCTCCATGGCCAATAACCGGCTGTGCAATGTGGACCACATGCTCCGAGGTTTCTCCGACCTGCGGGAGCTGAGCCTCGGCCACAACCGGCTGCCCCGCTTTCCCCGGGGCCTGCCCCCCAGCCTTCAGTCTCTGCAGCTGAGGGAGAACCACATCACATACCTGACAGCAGGTGGACTGCGACAGTTGGGAAACCTAAGCAGGCTAGACCTGGAGGACAACCGCATCCGTTTCATCCAGCCTGGTGCACTTCTGAGACTGACAAAGCTGCGGGTTCTGAGCCTGAAGGGGAACCGCCTGTTGGACCTTCCACGCTCTCTCCCTCCCTCTCTGGCCCATCTCGACCTGTCTGCCAACTGTGTCTCATCTCTGGATCTCACATCCCTGGCCCCCCTTGTGAACCTGCAGGTGCTGAAGGTCAATAGCAACTGCCTGAAGTCAGTGCCTGTGGGCGCCTTTGATGGGCTGCCCTACCTCAGGATCATCGCCCTAGCTGACAACCTCTGGGTATGTGAATGCAACATCCTCTACCTGTACAGGTGGCTGCTGGATGGCAGGTTGAGGATGGCCACAGACCTGGTTTGTGCCGCCCCTGTCCACTTGGCCCGACGTTTGCTCCTCACTCTGTCCATTACCACCATCTGCCCCTGGATACTGAAGCAAAATGACACCAGAGTTCCCCCAGATATTACAGTGCCCTATAAACCACTGAACCGTCATGCAGCTCTACCTGGGGCTGACAACATGTCTGTATTCACAACAACCAAGCCATTCTTGGCGTCCTTTAGACAACCAGCCAAAGCGACAGAGACACCAGCCATGACTGATGACCACACCTGGCACATTCGTCAAGACCTCTTGGCTGCCCACCACCTGGTTGAAAGCTATGTGTTGGAAGAGCTGAGCTACAAGGACTGCTTGTCATTGAACTCAACTCCACTACCTGCCCTCCAAGTGGACAGCTCCATGGCCCACAGAGACACCACATGCACAGAGAACACTGTGGGTCACTATACAGATGCTGACAGCACCACCACAGAGCCCGCCAGTCCCGCCCTCCCTACGGACAAGGCCGGCCCACAGCCCATTACCCACATCTGGCCTGTGAGACTGCAGGAGTCCAATGCAATTGTGGCTATGCTGGCCACTTTGTGTGTGCTGGTCATCCTGATTCTGCTCATACTTTTGCTTCTCCTGCGGAAGGTCTTGCGGAGAAACCAGAGAGTGGCCCCCATTCAGAACTCTTGACTCTGAAAAGTCACCCTTCTAACAAAAACAACAGAATTGCAAAATAACAGGGAACTATTGCTGTTTATCACAAACATTTAACAATTTGAAGTGACTTTTTGAGGCACATTAATGAATTAGAATGCATATCACAAAGAGAAATGAGGAGTTCTCAAATGGTAGAGACAAGTCATACAGCATTTCTGCTTCAATTGCTCTTAATTGCAACTGTATGTAGTTTCTATTAAATTTTTTGAAAACAAGACTGTCATGTCTTTATGAAAGCTGACAGCCAGCTCCAAAACTGAAGTGCCAAAAGAACACAATATTACTTTATTGCCGTTGCTATCTCTTCTGCAGCATGCATCACAAAATCTTGACAATGGAATAATACTCTAACTCCTGTCTGATATTAATGTCCAGCTATGGCTTACTTTAGTGGAATTGTATATTTCCATGTTCTTCAATATCCTTCTAAATCACTTTTATTTCCCAGAACTGGATAGGCACATTATTACTAGTAACATGCAACCCTCCATGGCGCAGCTGGCAGAACAATAATAACCTTGATATTGAATAAAACATACTGTTAGAGGCACCTCAATTATGAATACTACTCATCAGCAATGCTGTTTCTTTCTATCCAGAAACTGTAAGTGCAGACACCAAGGTCTCATGAGGCCAAAGAGTAACTTGATTTTGTGGCTCATTAAAATTTCAATAAGTATTTAAATAAATTCTTCAATTTGTACTTTCATAGGAACGAGCAGAATATTGTTGTAATCCAACCTGTGCTCTGCTGTGGGTCTGTCCATTCATCTATCCATACATATATCTTCCTATAGCAGTAAAAAGGGACACAAGTAGCCTTCAACACGATCTTAGATGATTGGTTATGACTAGAGTAAACTCAAGTGGCAAATTTAACAGGTCATGTTTCACAATTAACTAATGCAAGGATATTCACTTAAGGGATTAGATGCCACGGATATTGATTAAAAATTTATTGTTGCTGTTTGTTAGTTTACTATACGCAAGCCTAATACTTTGTTTACAATTTCAACATTATACACAATTTGTGAAACTTCTTTTAAAAATATTGGGACGAGTGATGTCGTTATGCTGAGAAAAGCATTACAAATTATTTTAGAATCATAAATATGATAAAGCTTCCAGACATCACACAACGAGGATAATTCGGTGATGCGCAATCGATCGTCAGAGAATATTAATCAGAGAAAAAAAAAACTGAGAAAAATGTTGTTGTCGCGATGAATTTTGGAAACTAAGCTGGCATATATGAAATATTAAGTAATTTCAATTGCATTCAGCGTCGCCATTAGCAATGATTTTGAGTTGATGAGCGGACCTGTAATGTTGCCTACCAGTACATCAATTCATTATGATATTGAAAGAAACAACATAACTACCTCCAGTTACAATCATAAAAAGTCATAGTACATTAAATCTTTTACATAGGGTTTCGGGGAGCTGCATTTTAGGACAAAGTACAAATAAAAGGAATCTATATAAAAATACTTAAACTGGAAAAAAAAGAAAACCGAACGCTTTCGTCTGAAACATTAGTTACTGAATGTGAGAAATGTCATCATTTATTATAAATTCCCATATTACATTAAAAATTACAGAAAACGTTAGAAAAATACACTTAATTGCAAATTAGAATTTATTCCCATAACACATAATTAACACATAAGCTACATAATACTAGTTACAGGAGTTTGTTAAACGTAATATTATTTCATGAAATTAAAGTAACCCATTACTTTCAGCATACGTCTGTACGATTTTCAACACCGCACCAAGATGGCGCTGAGTGCGGTGACTAAATAACCACGTGGTTTTATTAAATGTGACGCATCATCAAACCGTCTTTAAAACGCCTGAAATATTGCCCCTGACAATTTCAATAAAACGTGAACTAAACGCGATATAAATGTGACATTTTAATAAATATAAAATTAGAATATATTATTAATCTGGTGTTCAGACAAAGCAACACTGCGTTTTGTTTATTGGGGTCATTAAAATCAGGCTTGAGGTTGGACAACATTTCACTGTTACCAGGCAGATCGAGTCCCAACATGGCGGCAAAGGGAAGCGAAGAGAAGACGCAGTTTCAAGAGATGGAGGAGGAGACAACAGCTGGATTGGAAAGAGAAATGGAGTCTGATCAGGAAGAAGGAATGGGGGTGGAAGATTCTTCTGAGGATGAAGACGGTTCCTCTGAGGATGAGAAAGAAAACGAGGCTGAAATTCAGCGTTTAGAAGAACAGGTATGGTTAAAAAATGAATGAATGAATGAATGTGTTGTCAAAACCCCGTTTATTGACCTAAAAGACTAGCGTTTTTGGCTAAATATCCGAGATCTTAAAATGCAGGCATTCATTGATTGCCCAGTATACATGTAACGTACGTGCATATTAGCATTGAATTTAACGGCACGCGGGCGATCCGTATATACACAGAACCCACTCCATTAAGTAGGCTGGGATTTAAATGTCTGTGTTATGATCTGCGCGTAATTAGGTAACAACGCGGTTTATCATGCTGGCAGTGACGCATATTTTCAACGCATGTGCGTGTCTTCAGGTATCTGGGTTGATCGTTAGATTTATTTTGTCGGTAAAAAAAAAAAAATCTAAGCGTTACATCGTTAAAGTTTTCTCTGTCGCTGTTGTAAATCCCTACAGCCTACCCCGTTGTAACCGGAGTGCTCACGACTTTCCCAGTTTCCTGTGGGGAGCGCATTGCTTTCCAGGATAGTGTGGGCGTGATGGCCAAAACACTCACCTGCTCCATCATTCTACCCAAAGAGTCGTTCGATAGGTTCCATAATTGCTCATTGCTTGTTGATTTGCATGCTTCTATGGTGTCGTTTCCCTATGTCTTTAGCTCACAGTCACCTCTTTCCTCATATCGAACTTTCTTCTGCTGTCTATACGGACCTGTTTGTTTACTGATGCAGCTATCCATCAACGTATTCGACTACAACTGCCATGTGGACCTGATCAAGCTGCTAAGGCAGGAGGGTGAGCTGCTCAGACTGCGCAGGGCAAGGCAGAAGATGAGTGAGCTTTTCCCTTTGACAGAAGGTTAGACCCAGCCCTTGTGGCACTTTGTCATTCCTATGACCTGGTTATTTGTGGTCAGTAGACATGTTTTGTGTTTTAATTATTCATTTACATGGTCAGTGTCTACAGGTACATTAGTGTCAAACGTGAAAGCAGATCTTAAGGTGTGTTTTTAAATCTTGCTTGTCTTCTGCAGAGATCTGGCTGGATTGGCTCAAGGATGAGATACGGATGACAGAGGGGGAGCCCAACCGTGAGAGTGTGTATGACCTGTTTGAGAGAGCTGTGAAAGACTACATCTGTGAGTATGGGCATGAGCTATTGGGGGAAAAATAACTTTCTGAGAGACAGGTGCCATAAAAATGGTGCATCTTCCTCCTCACTCAGGTCCTGAGATCTGGCTGGAGTATGCCCAGTACTCCATTGGGGGGATGGGGTCATCTGGTGGGATTGATCAGGTGCGGTCCATCTTTGAGCGAGCCCTGACATCAGTTGGCCTACACATGACCAAAGGAGTTGCTTTGTGGGAGGCCTACCGGGAGTTTGAGAATGCCATCCTGGCAACAGTGCAGGTAGTGTGTTTCTGCTCTCATTTCTAGGGTTTCCAGTGCATTGTGAGAAATATCCTAGTAAAACCTGTCATACAAATGTAATACTGGTAATGGAAGCTACATAATCTGTGTACAGAGGATGAGTGAATTGTCTTCTTGATCACCCTAAATCTCTTGCATTGATCACTGAGTTTATCATTTAAGACCGTGCTTACCTCATCTCAATAACACTGAGTTAGATGTGGTGTCATGCATGGGTGGCAAGCTAGCATGTCAACAGCGTGCATCTGCTGTGTCTGCAGGTAATGTTGAAATGTGTCCCTTTCCCCTTCCAGTGGGGACTGTGTACAACTGATGCCCTATGATACAAATGCCACATGGGAGACCGTTACCTTTTTTTCGCTCTGCCTCAGGATCGTGGCCAGTGTGTAGGCCCTGGTAATGCCCCTCCCTCAATCTTCTCTCCTGTCTCCACAGCCACCCCCAGGCAGTGTTCCCACTCGCGAACAGCAGGAGCTGCTGAATGTTCAGCTTGAGCGAATCCACACACTGTTCCGCCGCCAGCTGGCCATTCCTTTAATGGGTGAGACTTGTAGCTTTATTTGGGGGAGGGGGGTCGTCTCCCAGGACTGGTTTCATAGAGCCATGCTATGCTTTTTTTGAATGGGGCTAGAGCGCTGTTGGATTCACACAAGACTTCCTGGAGCACCCCTTTGGTTGGTTTCAGGTGGAGAGGGGGTGCCTGGCCAGCTCCACCCTTTAGAAGAGTCAGGCATGGATACAAACAGATGGTGTGGCCTTGTGTGTGAGGCTTTGGAGGCTCAGTTTATTTTCCACCTGAGACTTGGCTGGGGTTACCAAACACATTTTCGCCATGCAGGGTGCCTGCTTTAGAGCTTGGGCTCCCCTTTTATAATTGTTGTAATGATATTTATATAAAGAAAAGAGAGCTTCCTGTTCCTGAGAAGTTACTTGACAGAACAGTGTACCAACTGGGATCCCCAGTCTGCAGACTCTTCTCTTAATTATGCAGTATCTGTGGACTAATTAGTGTTGCAAATTTCTGAGAATTTTATTATTAATAATTCCCATACATTTCCAATAATTCCCATGGAAAGTTTCCAACTTGGAATATTTTCAGAATTCCCCAGCTTAACTTCCCATTGAATGGAAAGTTTATGGAAATTTTCCAGAATTTTTCTGCCCCTTTGCAACCTTTAGACTAATAAATGTCACATGTTAAACTAGTATTTAGTGAAACTGGCTGGCATGAGAACAGCACACTGAAGGCTTGTGCTAGATTGAGCATGAGACCCTTCTGGTGACCAGAGCTGTGTGATTATTATTTTTTTTTGCGCTTCACACTTCAGAACCCACCTAATTTTGCTCAAACTCCTCCCTTAAATGATCTGTTTAACTGCCTGTAATTAACATTGTCATGAAAGTAAATCACTGTTCCCACCTCGGTCTTGGAAAGCTTACTCGTCTCTGTAGGTGATAGGACTGAGCCTGACCTCTGCTTGTCACACCCCCCCCACCTCACTCCAGACATGGAGGCTACATATGCGGAATACGAGGACTGGTCTGATAGAGGTGTCCCGGAAGAGGTTACGCACCAGTACAAGAAGGCTGTCCAGCAGATGGAGAAGAACCGGTCCTTTGAGGAAGCTCTGGTAGGTACTTCTGCTGAAGTCTCCCATTGCTGATGTGGCTGGCTGTCTCTGCTAAATTAACTGTTTCCAAGTTAAGTGGGTCTGACAGCACCGTACTTATTCATTTTCACTTTTGGACTTTAAAATGCATTATAGCCAGAAGCTGATAACTGTACACAGATGGCTGATATTATTGAAAGGAATATTCATCTCTGTTTGGACTGATTGATCCTGCTCCGAGTCTATCCCAGGCCGGACAGAGTACTAAGCTGGGATAGACCTTTGTCCAGATGCCAGTTGATTGATGCAACACCATGAATGCTTAATCTGGTTCTGATGTATGTAATTGGGGTGTCTCTTATATAAGATTAATTCCCTTGTTGGAATGGGTCCATGTGTATTTGTTGGCACTTAGTTCTGTCATGTGTGTGTGTTTATCTGTATGTAATGCACTTTAAAAGTATTAACTCTGTAATGGGCGTAGTGGGATATAAATACCTCTGTATTTTTAAAGATGGACTTTATTTGTTTATCTAGGAGTGGTAGTGACTTTCCCTCAGGGATTAAATCCACAGTGTGCTGTCAGTCAGTTTATGGCTGGATCATCTTCATTTGATCCCCTTTTCTGCATTCTTTGGAGTGTGTGTGGGGGGGGGGTTGATTTCTGTCCCTCCCCAGTGTCAGGGGCTTAGTCTTCCTCTGTTCTTTAACCGAATCTTTGTCTTGGTGCAGCTGGTGGCAGAGACCCCCAAACTGGCTGAGTACCAGGCCTACATTGACTTTGAGCTGAAGGAGGGAGACCCCGCCCGCATCCAGGCCATTTTCGAGCGGGCGTTAGCCGAGAACTGCCTGGTACCCGACATGTGGGCCAAATACACCCGGTACCTGGTGAGTACCATCCCGCTCGTGTGACCAGATCCATGGGAAATGGCAGAACGGCTGTGTTTATGTACAGGTGCTCGCTTTTGAAATGTGATCCCTGTGCTTTTCAATGCGACAGCTGCGGCACTGACACAATTCAATTGTGCCGGTGTTAAATCTGAAACGAAAGGTGAATGTGACAATCCCAGGTTCAAATTCAGTTAAGGCTCTCTGCTGTCTGGGAAGGTGGGTGGGCCGCTCTTCTCCAAAGATGATGCCTTGCTCTTCTCTTGTTCTCATTGAAAGTGAAAAGGGAACTTATCTGTCTGGAAAGTTTTCTGCTCTGTCCCTCCTGGTATGAAAAGCAGCATGGCAGGAAAGCTTTCCTTATTTAATGCCAACCAGCTTGGCTTTGCTCCCAGGATGCTGTTGTGAGACCAGACTGAAGAGATGCTGTCGACTTCCTTTGGGGCAGACGGGACGGAGAGGGGATCGGTGCACCGTCTATAGTTGCTAAGGTGTTGTGTCCCCCACACAGGATCGACAATTAAAAATACGCATCGTTGTTCTGTCATGTCACGAGCGGGCGGTCCGGAACTGTCCCTGGACCATGAGCCTGTGGAAAAACTACCTGCTAGCCCTGGAAAGGCATGGAGCGGAACACCAGACTGTGGCAGGTAAGCACAAGGGGGGGGGGGGGAGCGGGTTAGAGTTTGCAAAGAGAGGAGGGTCTAGGGGAAATTGACCTTGTGCAGCCTGGTATTTAAGAGACTTCAGCAGTTTATTTTCAATACATCATGAAAAATAATTACAAATATATGTCCGCCCTGCTTTGTTGCATGTGACGCTAGGACAGGGTTCCAGCGTTAATGACCCCAGAGTATGGGTCAGTCGGGTCTCTGTATGGATACAGGTGGACAAAGCTGCCTCTGCTTGTCTCTTGCTTTATGGTGATTGGGTAGATGGTGTGTGAGGGTCTGCATGTGTGTGCATGCACCCCCTGATATCCCGTCTAGGGTGTACCTCAGCCTTGTGCCCTGTGCATCCTGCCTTAGGCTCCGGCCCTGCTTAATCTTGACCTAGATAGGAAGATGGATAGATTATTTAGTGGCCCATTGATGGTGGGGAAACTCTAGGATTGAGGTAGTGTTGCATCATGGGATATGTCAACTCTCTGGAGAGTAAAGCACCCTTGCTTCTAAACTCTAAGTTCAGGATACGAAAGACACTGTTCATGGGGACCTGGTTAGTGGTTTTGTGTTCAAAAACACTGCAAATATCTCTATCCAGTCAGAGCACACTAGGCAAAATGGAGAGATGTTTGCATGTTTTCCTCATTAATGCAAACCACACGTGTCAGGGTTTTCCAATCCTGGTCTCAATGGAGACTGTCATGTCTGCCCTGATTCTCAAGAACTCTTAATGCCTTATGTGTTGACTCCCTTTATTTTCTGTAGATTTTGATTTGCCGGGCTTTGACACTTTATTCCAATCATTTAGTTGCCTAAATCATACTTTGTCTTCTAAAGTATTTGCCCCATCTTGTTTTTCCACAGTGAATAAACTATATAAATAAATTAATTTAGCCATCTTCTGAGACTACCAGACATGGTAGTCGATGTCCGGATTCGTGAACTTGTAGGTCGAATTTAATGAAGAACTCGATCAAGGCTTCATTTAGTTAAGGATTCTGCAGGAACAAGAAGGACCACAGAGAGGGGCCCTTGGAGATTGGGGGGGGGGGGGGGGGGGGGGGTGGGGCGACCCTGCTTGGCTGCATGGCTGCTGCATAGAGCCTTGTTGTGTTATCGGTGCAGAGTCATGGGCTACAGGGAAGTTAATCCTTAACCAGTAAGGGTTGGTGTGTGCGGAGGTTATTTATCAAGAAAAGCGGGGGTGGGGGGGGGGCTGGGGGGGCAGAGAACACGCTGAGCAATTTCTACAGAAGGCAACAATGTGAGTAGGAAAATTACATAGATATTCAGTAGAAGTTAGAGTGCATATTCATAGCGATGCTTAGCCATGCTAATCTGCCATCGGTCCCCAGACGGTTGCCGTTTTGTTACCCTGAGCTTCTTCATTGTGCTTGACGGGGCATCACTGCAGACTCCAGACTTTGGGATGTGACCCCTACCTTTGTAAAATTAGCATTTTCTCCCTTTGTTGTGCTGTGTGAGCTCCCTTTTACGTAATCCAGTGTGCTCTTCCCGTGCGATGATGCTTGGGGCATGAAATATCCATCCGGAGTATAACATGCAGAGGTGGAAAGTTCAGGTCTAGAAACTACAAAACCTGTTTTTTTTTCCCCAACCAACCAGTCGAGAATAAAGAGTCAAAGTCACTGAGCACTCAACTGGTAGGTTGAAACAAAATCTTGGTCTGGATTTGTACTTCCCGGACCTGAACTTTTCACCTCTGATAACTACTAAACTCTTTAAACTCTTTAAACAGGGCAGAACGTCCCCAGCGGTGAGTTTCCCTCAACGGACCTGTCGCGGCAGTCAGGCTGATCGCTGACGTGTGTCACAGAGACCGTGACCCCCCACCCCCGCCCCCGCCCGCCGCGGTAGGTTTGCTTATGCCCAATGACTCACCAGAAACGTCGCGTCTCCCCGTAACGCGCTGAAGGAAATTTCGGCTGGAGAGACCCACCCCCCACAGCGGGGGCACCCCCCGACCCCGGCCCGCCCGACGCGAGTAGACAACCCGCAAGCCGGCCGGCAATCGCAGCCCCACCGGGGGGATATCCCCCGTGCCTTTTGCGCCCCCTCGTCTCCTGGAGACCGTCTGTGACTCCTCCCCCCCCGTGGTTCAGCACAGAATAGACCTGCAGCATATGTAGATACAAGCTGAAGCTCCACAAGGCCTCGGAGTTCACCCCATACTTACAGCCGCATCCGTCTCTCTGGATCTAAAGCTGAACGTGATCCCCACCTCTTGTAACGCCGTTGACGCACAGCAGCCCATTCTGCTCCCGCATCTCACATTGCCCTGCCATAGCGGGCATTTGACGGTTGGCGCGGCAGACGCCATCCAGAGCTGTCAGTTTGATTCCCGCCCACGCGCCCGTGTACGTGAAACTAGCTCATTGTTACATATTAGAAAGTGAAAGCGACACGCAGGTGCCGTCAGTGTCATTTGTCAAACACCCGCCAGATAAATCGTGACCCTACTGGTCCCCGGAATCGAACCTCGTCAGTTTTTCGCGGACAGAACCTGCACCCGGACCTAGTCGTCTTGGTAAACTGAGTTCTGTGGCATCTGCTAGAGGAGAGGAGTTTATTTTTACAGACAATCAGGTAAATTTTACCGGGGGGTGGGGGGGAACCTCCCTCCCGGTCAAACGCTTTCCCCGTGAAAAGTCTCTGCTCATCACTACGCCCTCCAACCCAAACCGCCCCTCCCCAATGTCACAGACAATCAGGGTAATTTTACCAAGGGGACCCCAACACCTCCCCCCCCTACACCTACCCCTTGGTGAAACGGTCATGTGACTTGACCAGTGTTTTTGGAGACCTTGGTTTCCTTCGATTTCTCCCACAATCCCATCATACAGCTAAGCGGACCGACACGCTGTGAAACTGCCCACGTTCTGCTGGTGTCTGTCCTGCGATGGCATGCCCCCCACCCCCATCCTGGACATCTCCCCACCCTGGACCTTGTGCTGCTCTATACAAGCTCCAGGCTCCCTATCTTCCTATACGAGATATGCAGCTACGGAAAGAAATGTGTCAGACCGAAGGATGACAAACAAGCAACGTCAATAGGACCTAGAAAGAATGGGCCTCTCCTCGCCATTCAGGACGCATCATTCGCTCTCCAGGGCTCCGAGTAATTTCTTTGCAGACTTCATTATAATATTCCTGTCAGAGCTCAGTACTATGTTCTGATATGTACATATATTTATGATATGTTATCATATATGATATGTTATCGTTGATATGTATAGCTCTACTTCCCTGTTGTGGCATTGCTGGCTGTCTGCTATTTTAATTCCGGTGTATACGAAGCCCCCCCGTACCTTAATCTCTCGCCACACCAGCCAAGGAGTATTTCATTTGCCCGAAACAGCGTTCAGCATGGTGAATATGAAGCAGTGTGTGCTCCAGGATGTGCTTTATGGAGCCATTTTTTCTGGCCTGAGGAGGCTCTGTGGGTGATGTCATTCAAGTCCATCACAGTGAAAAATCCAAACCGCAAGGCATCAGACACGACGAGCCGATTCCGATGCCTGGAAGATGATATTCTTGCGCTACGTCTGGCATCTGCTTTCTTCCCCTGGATTTGTGATCTCCAAGGTAACAAAAACGGTTAAAAAAAAAAGAAGCCCCGTAGCTGGGCGATTGTGGCAGAACCCCTTACTGTATACTGATGACTCCCCCCCCCAGTATACAAATCTTCATTATTGTATTATCATTTATTATACAGTTTTTAAAATTTTATTGGTGCTGGCACAGCCGTTACATGAGCCTCATAAATAATTAATGCAGATTTCTGCGTGACATCGGGAGTTTGTCATTTCGAATGACTGTCTAACTCAGTGTTTCCCAATCCGGTCCTTGGGGCCCCACAGACGGTCCAGGTTTTCGCTGGGAGGGAGCAAATATGTGGACTGTCTGGTAGGGAGCTCGGAGGAAGCAAAAACGCGGACTGGCAATGGGTCCCCAGGGGTCGGATTGGGGAACACTGGTCCAATTAATAAAAACCTGCACCATAAGCTTTGGCTCTGGCGATATGAGTCTTCATAATGAAAACAGACTGATATGAGGGGGCAGAGTTGGCTCCTTGACCCGAGTGCCTGCATGGTGAGCCAGCAAGACCTGGGAGAAAAAGCACGGTTTCCCCTGAATGGAAGCCACCGGCTGGAATTTTGAACTGATTTCTATTAAAGAGGCATCTTAAGCCATTTAAAGCTAAGCCGCATGACTCTAAGACGGCCACAGCGAATTAATGCATGAGAATGAGTAGCAAACCTGCCCAATTAAATGCGATTGTAGTTAATTGATGTGGGCCAGTCTTTGGCTCCTGTAAGTATGGTTACTGTTAACTAACAGGACGACTCCCGAGGGCTGGTCATTAGAATGAGAATGAGCAGGGAAATAATACAGTCAGTCCTTCACAGTCTTACACCAAAAGGACCTTAGAGTAAATACCTAATCTCGAGTTCAATAAAAAAAACTCTGCATCATGGCTATTATATAAATAATGTATCAGGCCCTTAATTAAATATTTGTATGCAGAAAGCAGTTAAGCAAGACCACTGGACAGATATTAAAAGACAGAATAAATTAGCCTTAATGGAGTAGCTCTGCTTTTCTTACCCTGGCGAGCTGCACCTATTTAAGGAGCAGTACAAACACACAATGAAATAATGTAAAATCAGCACTATTCTGATATATTCATACGATACCCTGCTCTTAAAATAGTCACAATGGTGTGAAGCCTGCCATCAATCCGCGCTTTTAAATACACGCTTTCAATTCAAACGGGACATGGGTCGTTCCGGGTGTGCTGACCCAGCGGGGGCTCGGAGACCCGGAACATTCACCAGAGGTGCGCGGCATGCACTGGGGAATAACAGGTGCAGTGATGAGCATATGGGAGGCAGATGACCAATCAGAGGGAAGCTACGTGTCACGGGCCTCCGGCAGCACATCACACGCGCGCCGCCATTGGCCAGAGCACCATCACACCTGCCTGGTAAAAGGGAGTCTCTCGCTGATTCGATTTTCTGCGCTTCAGCGTTGAAAAACCTTCCCTCCAAAGCCCCTCCTTTGTTTACATAATCCATTTCTCTCTCTGAAACATATTCATTAAGTATCTTTCCTGAGGAACACTGGCTTCCTAATTGCAAAGACATTTAATAATTTCGTGTCATCACTTTCCAGCACTAACATTGTAGTTCTTGAGCACGATTCTCCTGCATAATAGGCACTGGGGTTTCTAGAAGCTTCTAAAATGGTGGGACTAGCTTCTTAACGTTTCTTGTAGAATCTCTTATCGGCTTGATTGGCTACAGAATGAAATGAAATGGGAGGGGGGTAATTAACCTCAAATAATAATAATAAAAAATAATAATAATAATAATAATAAAAAGCAGGAGAAAAGAGCATGGCTGTTCCACGCTTTCGTTGTCGTGGAGATACAGACTTCAGCAAAGACGCTGTCCGCCTCTGACCTGCTGCAAACCTCACAGAGGCCCTGACTCTCAGCCAATGAAGAAACTTCCAGTTCCTAGGAAACCCTTTCAATAATGAGGACCTAAGACCTCGGTAACACTCTTTGCAATTAATATGAACAAGTGTCGAATGCAAGTTTCACGTTGTGTTACTGAGACCCGTGCATGCGTGGGGATCCTCACAGACATAATGCTGTGTTTAAACATGTTTACACATCACTGTGAAAGATGAATCCCGTAGCTTATGAAGGGCTCGGGAAACGCCTACTAATACGTATTGTATGCTATATGGACCCTTTTATTCGAGACTTAATTGGATTTCAGTACAGAAGGGTAACAGAATGCACTCCTCCCCCCAGCTCCATTTCCATCTAATTCCGTGCTGTCTACTCCGTTAATTTTCCATGCAAAGTGAGCAGACAGCTGATAAAGGCAGAATAGACTAGGAGAGCATTTGACACCTAGTCACGCATAAAGGCTAGTCAAATAAGGATTGTGTGGAGTCCCTGTATCTGAAACACAGGAAGTGTGTCTCAGAAGCAGTCAACAGCATCTGAGTCACTGTCACTGAGCAGCACTGCCCTATGTTCCCACATAGTCGGACGAGAAAACTCTGGGTACTAATTGTGCTCGCCGTACCATCTCCGCGTGAACGTTTTTTCAGGGGTCTTCACGTCCCTGACGAAGGACAGCCGAGACTTTCCTTCGCTATTTGACTCGTTAATTAAAACCGCACCGAATACCACTATTTCACTCGTCACTAATTAAGTCTGTACGCAGAAAGAAAACGAGGGCTTTTTTCCCCACTTATTTTCTTCTTATTGCAAATGTTAACTTTCGTGACGCTTGTGACAAGCCAAAGTAAATACTGCAAATGTGCAGCAAGTAATCAGATTTCTGAATATGTGGATGTTTCTTGAACTTTTCTGGCATCAGTATGACATTAACTGCTACGTAGGTGTGGGCGTAGTTAAATGTTAAATCTCTATGAGCTCTGAGGTGTGTTTACGCACTGGTGTGAGCATGATAATGAAAGATGTTTCTTGCGGATCCTTTTTTTATTCTGTCCCGGGGTTTGTCGCCAAACGGTGATACCGGCTGGGGTTAGATGCACTGGAAGATCCAGATCACCCAAAGAGGAGAGACATAACCAATCAATCAAAATCAATCAAATGTGATTTGCAAACAACATTGCACATATGAAGAAGCAAAAGTGAGTCAATAAAGTGGCTGAGATGGTCTTGGTGGGTTAGGCTGCTGCAGTTGCATTTGGACGGTCACTGGTGCAAATCCCATGATCATTAGAGTAATCTTGTTGACCCCTGAGCAGGACTCCTAGTCTCCAGGGACTTTATGACCCAACATTCAGCCAAATGATTAAAAAAAAATGTACCTCGCTTTGGATAAAATATTTTGCCAACTAACGTAAGAAGCCTCTACTATCTGTGGTTTTATCCTGAATGGCTTGCACAACACAAAATTGCGAATCGGTAAATAAACATTACTGTGTATTACTGTACAAACGTCTTAGGCACTCAGAGGAAATATTTAAACCTATATCTTGGTAGTAAGTGTATATTTATCTTGGTCTTAAGTGTATATTTGCTCGATGGAAAAAAAGATTACATCTGAACATATAAAAATTACTAGTAGAATAAAAGATCACAGGAATTAGTGTGGACTGAATGGCTACAAGAACACAACTCCTGTGAATTCGTTCAATTTCACCACCCACTCGATTAATTAAGTCATTAAGTCAGAAATCATTGATTGCCCAAACAAGGTGCAATAGTGTTCGAGTCACAAAATACAAGAGTGCGTTGGAGGGTTGATGCAGACACTGGAATACTGACACTTTCTGAGAGTGCAATATAGTTTTACACCGAAACAGAGATCATTTACACATCTTTGTCCGCCTAAGACCGTATATTCATGTGTATGCGGGAAGTGTGGTTTCAGCGTGTAGATGGACAGCTGGTGGCTGCAAAGTAGATCAGATAGCGATAACATAGCGTGCGCATACGGCACGGCTGGGCTGGCGCGGCGGGTGGGGGGATTATGGGGGCGTGTCCGTCATGAAGGGGTGCCGCTACCCGCTGGCCGCGTTAGGCTTGCCGTTTTGTCAACAGCGGCGTCCTCCCCGCCCAAAACAAACACGCCGCACCGGCATGCCAGCGCCAAATCAAAGACCCATTGTGCCCAGTCATGAGGAAGTGGGAGGTTGCAGATGCAGGAATCGCATCTCGCCAACCAGGAAGAGGCTGAGCGGCTCAGTGCCCAGGAGGGGAATCAGCAGGAAAACCCCAATCGTTTGCGCTCTGTTTGTGTCTCCCATTTTCTGTGTCATCATTCCGCGCCGCCGCTCGGATTCACGCAGACCGGGCGTGCTCGTGCCTGCGTGTACACGGGTAAACGTCTAAATGTCTTTTTCACGTTTCTCCTTGTCACTGCCTTGTGGTGGGGTTTCATTCAGGGCATGCTGCCCCCCCCTCCCCAAACACATCCATTTCTATCAGGAGAGGGACAGAGCTGCAGTCTAGATCATTGCAATCTAGAGTGGCAGCCCAGTGTGCTCCCATGTCCACCTAGGGGTAACTGACCTACTTAGCAACTACAACAGACGGTACCGCAACCGCCTCAGCACCGGTGTGGGCTCATGCTTTTGCTCTCTCTCTTTCTCTCTCTCTCTCTCTCTCTCTCTCTCCATCTCTTTCTCTCTCACACACACACACATACACACACACACAGTTCAGCCACATACACATCAATGCTCTGAGGAGATGAGGAACAATGACAGCAGTCTGCTTGTCAAATCTTTTTGATTTTCTGGAGCCACCACCGGTCTACCTGCGTGTTCACCTTTGAAGACAGACAATGCATCCTTTTTTCAGTCCTCGAATTTTATTTTCAGTCATGTGTTTTTTTTTGTTTTTTTTTTTTTACAGAAGGATTCAATAAGACCACTGGGACAAAATAAGGTGGTGTATTAAACATTTAATTCTATTCCTTTACAGGGCCCTTTATAATGTAAAGTGCGCTCAGTAGGCAGACCGGCGTTAGATCTGCAGATGTAGCAAAGTCAGGCTCTGACCCGTAGTCACGCTGGAGCTTGGCAGCTTGCAGACCCACTTACGTGCTGGACGGGGTCACATGGGGAGGCAAGAGAAGCCTGATTACTCTAAGGCAGTGTCTCCCAATCCGGTCCTCCTGGACACACAGACAGTCCATGTTTTTGCTCCCACCGAGCTCCCGGTACAGAGATGGGAGGAAGCAAAAACATGGAATGTCTGTGGCTCCTCCAGGACCGGATTGGGAGACGCTACTCCAAGACAGGATTGTGCCAAAAAGAGAAGAACATAGCAGAAACTCAGTGTTACATTACAGTGGCCAATGTTTAGGCTTCTGGGTTCTTTGAACACTATAGGTCGGTGGCCTCGGGGCTGGATCCTGCCACAGCAAGACACGAGGCAGCAAAGTCTCGGCGGTAACCCCCTTCTATGGATCTATGAAACACGGCCAGTTCGGATTATTTTGGTGAAGACGTGAACCAAGTTCTGGCATCATATATTCACAGTGGGGCTAACAAGACTGCAAACTTGCAAGCCAAAAAAACATTCAAAATCCGGGAAAGGAAATGGACAGCAATGTGTACAAATATTTACACGAATCGTTAATGGTCCGCAAAAGAGCCTTTAACTCTGCAAATAGTGTTTTCTTTGGGCAGTGCCACAGGAGGACTGACAATAGAGCAAGGCTGGATGGTGGTTGTTTTTTGTTGCCATGACGATTGATCTCAAGCCCTGTGCCAACATTTGCCTGCATTAATGAAATTTAGCTAGCCCTGATTAAACTCGTTATACTGCACAGTACAAGTAGGGCCAGCTAGGTGCTCATTCTAGAGGAGGAAAAGATGAAATATTTGTTGTGGTCAAGTTAGATTTACATATTTTTTTGAATTTGGCCCATACTGTATGTGGAAATGTTGAGCCTATTTTTTTATTTTTAGTAAAAAAATTTAAAAAAAAGTCTACATCTGATTGTAACGGGACTCTGCTCTTCCTCCTAGCTCTGCGGTCGACTTCCTACCTGAAAGGGGCCACACCTCTTCGGTTCAATAGCCAATCACATTGAATGATACAAGACTTTCAGCATCATGGGTTATGCCCCTACAGAGGTACAGATGTTCCCCTGGTTACGAAGGGCTTACGTTCCTATTGAAAGGCAAAAAAAATCATAAGGAAAAATGGATTTTAATACAATAAACCTAACCTAGCAAACATCATAGCCTAGCCTAGCTTACCTTAAATATGCTTAGAACACTAACATTATTAGCATTAGGCAAAATCATTTACACATTTTTACAATAAAGTGTTGAATATCTTATGCATTTAATCTTAATTTATTGAATAGTGAAAAACATTTTCCCATCGTAAAGTTGAAATATCATAACATAGACCATCGTAAGAGCACCTGTATAAGTTCCATGCATTCTTACATTTCTCCATTTCAAAGCAATCTGTTTATTGTATGCTAGAATCTTGCATTTAAATCCTTTTAGGCTGTTTTTTTCTATGGCACATTAATAACTATTCTCTTATTGTATTCCTCTTTAGATTCCCAAAAGTATTGCAACCAAGGGATTTTCGCACGCCTGGAGGTTCCTAATTATGGGCAGTTTGTAGAAGTAAATGTAACCCTAAATATGCCTTTTTTGCCCCATTAATTGTCGAGTCATCGTGACGTTTATCACCCTGTTATCAGCTAGTGCTGCCCAGTATTTTGAAGCTCCACATCATGCGGATGCTGCTCTCTCGTTAGAACCATATCAAACTTTCCGAAGACGGTTTAGGCTAAGGATGCTAGCCAGGAATCCAGGGAGGTTCTCCTGGGAAGTGGAGCTCCATCCAAAGCTGTTAGATCGTTGAGTTCCGCAAGGCAAGAGAATTTCTTCCCTTGTCACGTGACTTGTCATGTTGTTGTCATGGAAACTTGAATGAAGTCCTTTTATCAAAATGGGACAACCATGAAGTCTGAGCTCTTAAATATACATATTGAGTTCCTTATAGTTTGGTCACTTTTATTTATAGTCAGATTACTGATGATTCTCATTTATGTATATTTAAGTTCATTTTCAGTAGGTCTCCTCATCCATGGTGATGGAGATAGCAGAAATATTACTATACATTCAGAGTGTTAACAACTCAATCCATCCACCCATTTTCTGTCATATTCAGGGTCACGAGGGGGCCCGAGCCTATGGGCACAAGGCAGGGAACAACCCAGGATGGAGTACCAACCCTTTGCAGTGCACTTTAACATACACCATTCATGTTAAGGACTCACATCAGCAAAATTAAAGCATTCATATTGAATGAAGTAGTAGATTGACAATGGAGTAACTATGCTTTTTGATTCTGAGCGTTCAGGTGCAGTACGGAGAAGTGAGTCTTCAGTTATATTTGGAAGAGGCAGTTGGTTCAAAGCCTGGATGGTTGCTTCACCCTTGCTCCTCCAGTGGGTGTTACTGGCTACTGTTACTGGGGCTGGGTGATTGTCTTACAGATAGTGTGGTCCAAATGCTTTTCATATCCTGGTCATTGAACTTCACTCTGGCCACAACTAGAAGCCAACAGCGAGCTCTCAGGAGTGTGGTGAACATCTGGGGATGTTCAAAGGCAGACTGACAGCTGTGTTCTACATCAGCTGCAGGCCTCCGTCTGATTTATCTGTCTGATTTCTCTCTGTTTTCAGCCTCACGCGGCCGTACTTGTCGCGAGCATCAAACTGCGGTGCGTGCTATAGATTTGGGGATTGTGGTTTCATCTCCCCGGTGGGGTGTGGGTTTAAAAAACAGGGCGTCGAGCAGCACAGACATGGACTAAGTGTGCTGAAAACACAACTGCCTGCCCTACGTACCAGCATCTGCTATGCAAATAAATTATGAAAAGCGAGCAAGCAGCTGCCTCCAATTAAGAAATTGCTGCTTTTGCGGTTTATGTCAACGTTAGAATAATCTATTAAATCTCATGAAGTCAATATTGTGGCATCAGCTTGGATGCGGTCAGCCCTTGCTCTAGAAGCAGCTGCCCCGGAATGGCCGATCGACATGGTAACACCGTGTACTAAAGCCATTTGATGTTTTATTAACGGTTCCCTGTGTCCAGCCTGTGTCAGACTGTGTCAGATCGTGGCACGTTTGCCAGTTTCGGCACGGGCAGCGAAGGGTTACAGCACGAAAGACAGACACAGCGACCCTGATAAAATGCACGGTTAAAATTCTTTTGCATAATGTACAATAAAAAAAGAGCATGGGGCTTTGTGAGAAGTGAGAATTTGTCAGACCGGGCGAGACGCCTCTGCATGAGTACAGATTGGGATCTGTCATAACATTTATTTTTTCATTGGTCAATGTACTGTTTATGTACTGCATGCTAATATTTTGACGCTTCCAGGCATGCTGATTTGAATACAGGTACTGCAGAAATAAGGCAGCGTTGTAGATCCTGCTAAACTTGTCCAGTTTTGAGCTCTAGAATATGCAATGCAAATTAAATTAATACCTTGGACGTATATTCCAAGATCTCGCATACATCTGGTCGGCCACAGTTGTAAGGCGATCCGGGGTTAGAAGTTCCAGCTTCTTTTCTCCAAGTAAAATACTGGCTAGCTGTAACCCTCAGAGAACATTAAATAGTAGGCTTGCAATACATCAAGTGCAACGGCACTTTAAATTCAGCCATGGCTGTTGTTTTTCCTTCCCCCATCGAAGGCCCTCACTGATAGTGAACATCAGGGGCTAACATGGAGATGCTAACAGGGGCAGTGCTAACAATGACGCTAAAAAGGCTAGTGGCGCTATCAGAGCCGTGCTAACAATGATGCTAAAATGGCTAGTGGCGCTATCAGAGCCGTGCTAACAATGACGCTAAAAAGGCTGGCAGTGCTAACAGAGCAGTGCTTACAATGATGCTAAAAAGGCTAGCGGTGCTATCAGAGCAGCGCTAACAATGACGCTAAAAAGGCTGGCAGTGCTAACAGAGCAGTGCTTACAATGATGCTAAAAAGGCTAGCGGTGCTATCAGAGCAGCGCTAACAATGACGCTAAAAAGGCTGGCAGTGCTAACAGAGCAGTGCTTACAATGATGCTAAAAAGGCTAGCGGTGCTATCAGAGCAGCGCTAACAATGACGCTAAAAAGGCTGGCAGTGCTAACAGAGCAGTGCTTACAATGATGCTAAAAAGGCTAGCGGTGCTCACAGAGCAGCACTAATCCTGATGCTAAGAATGGTAGCAATGCTAAATGTCACAGCGACAGTCCGGGGGTCGTTCTGAGTGATAACATTTCGGGGCCGATATGTAAATCTGCCCCTGGAGACACATCACTCTTGTTATTACCTTTTAAAGATTGGTTCTGGAAAACCATTGCTCACAGTCCTTTTACTGAAGTGGCTGTTGGCTATATATCTCCCCAGCTCTCTTGGCAACCCCCCTATTTTGATGCTGTTATGGTATAGGCCTGCCAAGCAAAGGCGAGAGAGAGGGTCCTTGTGTCGTGAGCAGAGCCAGTGTTTACATTGCTTTTATAGAGGCATTCTTAGGCCTGCTGGAAATCATCAGAGGTTGGCGCTATAAGAAGCTGACAATTAATTTGACCGGGAACGTTGTTTAACCACAGGAAAAGTGACAGTTATTTGCAGTGCTTTTCTAAATTATATCTAGGTCACAACAAGTCTGCTATGTGTTGCCTATTCAAATCAATGTCAGGGAGAAAAAAACCTGGAAAAAAAAGTTTAAAAATTACAAGTTTTTCCTAAGAAAAGACACTACCATCCGGGCACAATCGTGAATATTTATGATTGTTCAATGTCTCAGCCCCTAATTAACTGTACAACAAACCAAACTGTCATTAGTCTGATTAACACAACAGCCACTGTTTGTGTCAGGAAAGGTCCTCAAAATCCCCAGCTGGAGCAACCTGATCAGTATGAGAAGCGTGTATATTTACTGCCATTCAATAAGTTACAATGGCAATATCGCTTGTCTTGGTTTTGCAAATTCAGGGGAATCTGAATTTTGATTTGATTGAGTCTTTGAGTGATTAATGCAGTAACAAAATGACTCAACGAAGTTTACAGGTTTAGGCATTTGTCTGTCTCTGCGTATTGCTGTCTGAGCCCAGAGCTCAGAGCTCATGGCCGAGCCAGGACAAACACCAAATGATTAAAACGGCCATAATTTGCTGGTCGGCCAGACTGTGCATTAAATCGCTTTCAATAGTTCCTGAACCCATATCTTAGCAGTTTTTGGATCCCCGCTGAATGAGAAGAGCATTTTCCCCTCACAGACAAAGGCACCTTCAGGGTCCCAGGAAAACCAAAAATTGAGGTCATACCTGTTCCAGCTGGAGCCCTTGAAAATGGTTTGGGGAGGGGCTGGGAAGGGGGGATGTGCCTGTTTTTAAAAGGGTGGAGTGTCCATCAGCATAGAAGCCTACCCTGCCCGCCCCATCCGTACTCCCCCTCTTGCCAAGTCATATTTGGGAAACTTGCAGGAGCAAAAAAAACAGAGTTTCAGGATCCTTAACAACAGATTCTTGGCCTAACCCATTGGGTGCCCCCCCCCCCCCCACAGCTTTGGGACACACTGACCACAGAGTGAGAATCATCACCTGGCAGTGATGTCTATGTAGGGCTCTCTTGGGCGAATGTAAACAGCCATGCTTACCAGTGTCGCTTTATCTCCCCACCCCCCGCCCCCACGTCCCGGCACAGCTGAGGGGCTGTGGACATCATATCATCCTTCCTGTAGAACGGCACCAAGGTCTTTGGCTAATACCAAATAGGCTTCACCATTTCCACTCATATGGATCTCACCCCATCTCCATTTTTTTCAGCACACCCCCCCACCTCCAGGGGGCGCCAGCCACCTCCAGGTACTGGAATTGGTACTGAATTTTTCATTTGAAAGCCCTGAAATGCTAGCGATAGCCATGTTGCTGACTCAGCCCCAACGGTCGGCCCCATGGCAAACAGCTAACCGGGATGTGGTGACCTGGTGCTTTGCCCGTCGTGTCCAACTGATGGTCTGGAGATTCAGCATGCCTACGTAACCAATGCTTAACTTCATTCCAAGTTACAGTTTTTAAGGTTGAAAAAGGACCTCTTAAGGAATCAGAAACCGCAGGGGCAAGATCTATAACCATCACGTATGTTTAGCTTTTTTTACATATGTATACTATTCTGTGTATAGGCAGTATATGTTGTATATGTTTTGTTATCATTTTCATAGGTAATATTTATGAAAATTTATAGTGTTTGGCCCATAAACAGTATGTGTTTCATAGATTTTTTTCATAGCAGTCAAAAATAACAAATTACTTGCGCGTGATTTTTTAATGCTTGTTAAAATCAAGTGACTGAAATTCACAGTTGGCTATTTTCATTTGATATTGCATCATTTTAACCATTTTCAAATGATATCCTTCAAGACAATAAAAGCAGCCAAATTATGCCATTTTGAAGACACATATAAATAATTCAAAATCCCTGTGTAAGTTCCAATTGATTCATTCAGGTTCAAACGAGCGCTCCAGAAATTAATATTTATAACCTTCTGTCCATAAAAGAGGGTAGCGGATTACGTCAGTTTTGTTTATGCCGTGACTTGGCGTCCAGAAGGGGAAACTTTGTGTGTGTCTTTCAGGCGGAGTTGCTGATTGGCAGAAGCCGAGACGGCCCTGGCCCCCATTTCAGGGCCGAAACAGATGCCCCTTTCTGTCTTGTCTGGGGAGGAGTTGCTCGGTTACATCACTTAATCTGCCGCTGGAGATGACGGGAAACCCGCCAGTCCCTGGCAGCATATGGCAGACATCGTGATCGGCGAAGCCGCCCGCCATTGGTCAGCTTCAGCTCCGCCTCTCAGGCCTCCGTGGCGGCGGGTCGGTCCCCCTTTAATGTGCCCTTGCTCTGAGAAATTATTTCATCACGTTTGTATTGATTTTTATTTTTTTTTCCCCGCTGCACAAACGCTTCAAGATTAAGATTCTACAAATGTGTGTATATGCCTGCAGACAAAACACGACAGGCCTACTACAGACTGCTACAGGGTACAAAAATGCACATGAAAGGACACTTTTCCAGGCTTTTCTGATCTGATGTGTTATGTACATGTAACATTATTCTGGGCAGCGACATTAATAGGAAAGAAACTCCTGGAAGAAAGACTGGGCCCGTTGAAAGCCTTGATGTGAGTGTGCTTCCCCTGCATAGCTTGACAGCCCTGAGACCCCCTCCCTCTATCCTAGGGGTCCTTTGCCACGCACAAATGGTGCGGCGGTCCGGCACGGGGGCTTCTCTCCTGAGGCGTTCGGGGTGCATCTCCTGCCGACGTCGTCTGGCTTGGCGGTAACGCGACAGAGGGGTTATCGCGCGTGGTGTTGGATTTGTTACAGTGATTATTCCGGGGTCCTTGATGACAACATGGCCCTCCTTAACGATATGCTGAATTATCAGTGTTTGCCAGCCCCCCCCGGACAAGAGGGCAGCAGTACTACACTTCACTGCTGTCACGGCAACAGCCACCCTCCAGGCAGTGACTGTAAAGAGCGTTTATGTGCAGAGTGTGTGTGTGTGCATGTGTGTGTGTGTGTGCGTTTATGCAGGCACATGCCTGTCTCGCAGGGTGCGCGTATGTCCGCCTGTATGTGTGTGTGTTTACTCGAAAACCACTCAGAGAGCATTATGGGTAGTCTATTGCTAAAATAAAACACACACACATAAAACTACTGATTCACCTGCTTTCAGGTAAAGCACTGTATAGAACTGGGAAGGAAAATTGTTAAATGATCCCAAGATGTATCGATGGATTTTATTGTTACTGTTTTAAGGTTTGTTTCTTTTTATTCAAGTTTATTATATATAATAAAATAATTAGAGCATATAACATAATTCAGGAAAAAGACCTACATTGGAACACCGAGTGTGGAGCTATATAACTAAACATCAAGTACAAATACTGACAAAAACACCAGATCCCTTTAATAAAATATGGCTCCAAAATGTTAACAATAACCTGAGTCCCTATATGAATGCTGATGTTTGTTTTTAAAATATGAAATTTTAAACAGGTAACAGGAACTTTTAAGCATGCTTCTCTACTGAGGGTAGACATAAGTGCAGAACCATCTCAGATGCAGATTCCACTTTCTCACTGCAGGGCGGCGCCCTCCATGCACCTCCCTGGACAGCTAACAAAGTGCATCTTCGCTCTTTCTTTCTGAGTTGATGTTATCCAGAATTGCCCAACCCCCCCCCCCCCCCCCCACTCTGATTCACTGACCAGGCTTAGGATTCCCTCTGTGTACAAACACTGCATCAGATCAGACTGAAACCGAATCCTGGACCCAGACACCATCATGCATGGTAACGTGTTTCTTTAATGTAAAGCTATATGGTTGTTATTGCCCTGGTGAGTCAAAATGTTTTATTGGGTTTAGACCTAATTCGCAGATGGAATTTTACACCGAGAAAGACTCCTTGAATTTAGACAAACCCACATGCATAATTTAACCATTGCGGCAATAAAAGAAATTGCACAACCCGCATGAATAAATCACATCCTTTCGCCGTGTTCAGTGGCCATCTACTCCCAGTCTCTGCTGTGCCAGGGAGGGTGGGGCTGGGGTTTCATTTCTGGGGGTCTGCGGCCGCGCGCTCCCCTGCTGTCCAAGCCCCCACCCCCCCCCCCCACCCCCCAGCCTCCCTGCTAGCGCTGGGGAACGGGGGTCATGCTTACGACCGTTCTCATTTCATTGTTCTCAGTCCACCGAGGCCTCTCTGCTCAGCGAGATCCAGACCGAGGCTGATAAACATGCAGACGAACAAACATACACTCACACAAACCAGCGTGTGCACCGTGAGCGAACAAACGCGTAACGTGCACAGATGTGTTCTGCTTCGGCCCACCTCTCAAGGCGACGTGACGCCTCATGTGGATTCATTATGATTTGACGGCGATGCTGGAGTCTTTTTTGCATCCTAAAAGAAAAAAAAAAAAACGACTGATGGAACTTTTTATTTTCATCTGGGGCCATTTTCCATTTTGTCTTTATTGCTGTAGGCAGCCCCTGAGCAAACCAGCCAGCTGAATGATATCTGAACACGGTTAAATAACAGCCTGGGAAAGACTGGCAATAGCC
>JAABNY020000039.1:37106630-37118938 GCA_015164015.2 Brevimyrus niger | reverse complement strand
AACCCGTGGATAACTTGCATTCTCTGATTTTACTTGAAATTTATTCCGTCCTAAAGACTTGATGTGCTTTTGTTTTCTTGAATCTCTTGGTGAATATAAGAATGTCTCCCCCCCCCCCCCTCCATCCCTTTCCCAGGGTTTAGTGAAAGTGGGGACCCCTCCTGTACCATAATGCAGATCTGGGCACGGATAGAGGTGAGTGCGCCCCCTTGAGGCTCAATGAGGAATTTACTCATTTGGTTAGGAAAAAACATTGGATTGTCTGTGCCTTCAAAGCTGGGTAGTGGTTTGTTGGTTTTTAAATTTAGCACAGGTTCAGTGATGACTGTGGGGATCAGTAGTCCCTTGGTGTGGATGTTAAAGTTGACGGATTGTAAGTCTCGTTGATGTTGCTGACAAAATTAGTTGGTGATTTAAGCAGTAAAATAGAATGAAAATGTAAGATTCTTGCTGATTGATGGGTAATCTGGACTTGTAGGTATGGGAGCTGGAGCAGAATCTGAATTTTTTGGTATATCAGCAACCTGTGATGCATGGCATTATGGGTAGCTTAATGGGTAGACTGGTGCAATCTACTGTTACCAGGCCTTGCACTGCCGGAACATGCAGAAAGCCCGGGAACTGTGGGATACCATCATGACGAAAGGGAACGCCAAATACGCTAACATGTGGCTGGAGTATTTCAACCTGGAGCGGTAAGAGTGGCTTCTGGGAAGCCTGCTGCTGGGGGTGGGGGAGGGGGGTATACAGCGGAGTCTGGAACTAATGCATGTCTCATCGGCAGGTCTTACGGTGACGTGGTTCACTGCAGGAAGGCTTTGCACCGGGCAGTCCAGTGCACAGCAGACTACCCTGAGCATGTGTGTGAGGTTCTGCTCACATTTGAGAGGGTGGAAGGTGAGTTAACCAGTGTGTGTATGATGATGATGATTGTGGTGGTGGTGGTGATGATGATGATTCTTCCTCTCTGCTCTGCCCTCAGGCACCCTGGAGGACTGGGATGTAGCAGTGCAGAAGACAGAGACCCGACTGGCCAGACTCCAGGAGCAGCGGAACAAGGTAAGGCCCCCCCCCCCCCCCAACACACCATGACCCCTGACCTTTGTGACCCACCGCCACCCTCATGTGACGCCCTCTCCTCTTGCAGGCGGCTGAGAAGGAAGCCCTGCTGGCCCAGCAGGAGGTGGAGCGGGTGGAACAGCGTAAGAAGGTCAAGGCAGAGAAGAAGGCCCATAAGAAGGCGCAGAGGACCGGCCGGGCAGGGGAGAAGAGGAAGGCGACGGAGCAAGAGGAGGAGGAAGGGGAGGACTGGGGGGAGCAGTCAGGTGAATATTGGTGCCCAATGGGAATCCCCAGTTAACTCTTAGGTCACGTTTGAGGCTTTTAGCTGGTTGTGTTCTCAAAGTTCCTACAGTATCGTCCTTTTCTGCAAATTTGATCTATTTTCTGAAATATTTTTAAAGCATGCTATTCCAGTTGAGTACCTGAGGTATGTAGGCAAGTTCCGCTCCTGGCCACCTACATCCTCTGTGTCCTTATCCCTCCGCTTCACTAACCCTGTCCCAAGTGGCTGTGAAGCAAGATATCTGTCTCCACTTCTGTCCGTCCTCCGCATGTCGCACGCCAAAAACAGCCTCTGCCTGATGTCTGGTTTCAGAACAACCTGTGAAGAAACATAAAGGGGAGGGAGCCCCCGGTGTGGGTGAGGCAGAGGAGCTCATGGAGACGGAGGGTGGGCTCACGGGACTAACGGCGAGGAAACTGGCGGCCCCTGCTGGCAACAAGAAAGAGATGCGGGAGGTGGCAGAAGCTGCCCGTAGGGCGCAGAGTGTTACACAGGAGCAGCGGGATGACCAGACCAGCGTCTTCGTCAGCAACCTTGCCTTCACCTTGGAGGAGCCCGAGACGAAGCTGAGGGAGCTGTTCCAGAGCTGCGGCTCGATCCAGCAGGTCCGGGCCATCTACACCAACAAGGGAACCTTCCGGGGATACTGCTATGTACAGTTTGAGGACCAGGCATCAGTCCCCCTGGCCCTGAAGCTGGACCGGCAGGACGTGGAGGGCAGGCCCATGTTTGTTTCCCCTTGTGTGGATAAGAACAAGAACCCCAACTTCAAGGTGAGTGCAAGGCTTGCGGAGGATGCCTTGGGGTGGGGGGCAGCTGGTCTGGAAGCTCTTAATTCTACCCAATTCTTTCCCTTTAGGTTTTCAAGTATAGCACAGCTTTGGAGAAACACAAGATCTTTGTTTCCGGTCTTCCGTTTGGCTGCACCAAGGAGCAGTTGGAGGAGGCGTGCAAAGAGCACGGCACAGTCAAGGATGTCCGCCTGGTCACCAACCGGTCTGGGAAGCCCAAGGTCAGAACCAGTTTAGTCATTAAGGTTAAAACTATGATGCACTAATGCAGGGTCCTTGAGAGTCATATCATATAATTACAATATAATGAAAAGGCCATAAATCATGTCTTTGGCGCCTTAATTATTTGGATCTGTTGTGCTGAAGGTGAGTGATCTGTATGGTCGGTCCGATTGACCCAAGCACGGCGGCCAGACTAAGATGCCGTCATCTCTCACCCAGGGCCTGGCATATGTGGAGTTTGAAGATGAGGCACAGGCGTCAACCGCTGTAGTGAAGATGGACGGGATGGCCTTCCAGGGTCACACCCTGACAGTGGCCATCAGCAACCCGCCCCGCCGGAACGTGGCTGAGAAGCCAGACCTGAGCAAAGCCCTGGGCTCCATGATGCCGCGCCAAGTCTATGGATCGTAAGTGTGTCTGTGTGACAGAGAGAGAGCCAGAGTGTGAGAAGTAAGGGGTCATGCTTGTGTCTCTGGGTTGATGCTGATCCATAGATCTGAGTAATTTACTTTCTTTGCTTGATATTCTGTTACAAATGTCCCACTAGTGAGGGAAGATGGTGCCTTAATGTGATGAGTGGCGGAGAAAATACTCTGTTTTCGTAAGGTAAATATAGATACCACACCAAAATACTACTTGAGTAAAATAAAAATACATAGTACTTAAGTATACGGTACATTCAAATCAAATCTTACAAAATGCAACCTATTCTGTTAAACTTACTTGACAGATTTTAATATAGCATTACCGATTGCAGTGCAGCACAATAAAACTGTGTCGTATAACGTTTTTTTTTAAGAAAAAGCCGTGACGCTTAAGTTTGGTGGTGCAGGTTAGTGAAATGACTTATTCTGTGGAAAATGAAAGGTGGACCTACAGGCCAGATTCAATAGTAAATTATAAACATCACTTAGCTGGTGTATGAGGAGACTAAATCCCTTGTCCACCATTGTGAAAATGGCATGATCATCCAATGCAATCATCTCCATTATTTCAGTGGTAGTTGTAGTGCTGCTGACTTTGAATATTGATAAAGTTTAAATATTGAATGGCAATTTCAGTATATTAAACAATATATTGTGCATCTCTACATATTGTTTGTTCCATCTTATGAAAGGCAGTAGGTGATGCACAATAATAAACACAGATATATATTCCACAAGAATTTTTCACATTTTTAATTGTGCAGTCCTACAAGGTATGCTGCATACAACACTATTTTTTTAAGTTGGGTAATGATGGTTACCCAGAATGTATTGTAGTGAAGTTATTTGCAGTAGTGGGATGTAACAAAGTATTTGTACTTCGTTACTGTACTTGCATCTAACTGTAATGCATTGTGTCAGGATAAGAATGCGTTGCTTTAAGCCAGTGCTGTAAGCAAGTCGAACACACCCAATGACCGGACTGGGGATCAAAGTGAAACGCGGACTTAATACAGAGAACTAATGACAACAACCAGAAACAACTGACCACATAGGGATTCCACACGGGGTTAACGAGGGGGCGTGGCACACAGAAGGGGCGGACGATCGGAGCAGGACAGGGGTAATGTTGGGATAAGATCTTTATCGTTTTGGAAGCCATTATGAAAAAAATTTTCTTGTTTTATCCTGTTCATTTTGTGTTTAAGTGCTAAAAAAACATATTTAGGTGTAATTAATTGATTGGGTTTTTATTATTTATGGGAAACATTTAATCAGAACTCGAACTTTTTAGGATTTTTTTTCAAGTTCGAGAACCGAGGTACCACTGTATTTTTATTGCTTTTTGTGTTTTTCTTATGCAAAACATCGTCCTTTGCTAATTCCCTCCACAGCCGAAAGTTTGAAACTATTCGATGCTTCTGATCGGTTATCCTGTCACGTCTATATTTGCAGCGCCAGTTCTGCTAATTAACTTGCCTGTTGTTTCCCTTTTTCTGTATTTAACTAGTGATCGGCCGATATTGATTTTTTTTATTGCCGATACCAATTATTTGCATGTTTATGTGCCTGATAACCGATATTCAGAACCTTCGTTAAAAAAACGAAGAAAAAGATTTTAGATTATGAAATGCGTGCTGACAAACCCCATTCAATCTCTTAGTTATGTATATTTAGAAGATGCTTATTAGTGGAATGATGGTTATATAGTAAATGTTAACATAATTCGGGGTGTTTTAGTGAATCTTGTTAAAAGTTATATGCGGTGGCTGTGCTGGAGCATTTCATGAGCATCAACCCAGTGAGTGAACAGCAAAATGGAGGCGACTTCACCAGATGAATGATGAGCATATAGACAACAGAGAGAGAATTAAATTCTGCGATTTTATTTACAAGATGCACTCATCTATGACTGTAAATTATTTAATTAATGCAAAGTTACATATTTATTGGGATAGGACTTGATGGGTAATCAACTTCATGAGACTAATGATGAGCATATAGACAACATGAGAGAGAATTAAATTCAGCTCTTTTATTTACAACATGTGCTTATTAATGGCTGTATATTATTTTATTTAGGCAAAGTTACATCTTTATTGTGACAGGATTTGAAGGGTTATCTTGCGTGACTCTCTGGGTTAATCTATTTTTTAGAACCAAGCTGCATAAACTACATATCAGTCCTTCATGTAACACATCTAATTTGTGCATTGATAGCTGTTATGTTAAATTAAGTTGACAAAATATAGCAAAGCAAGTAAGTATACTTTACCTGTACACGCAGTTTTTGTTTCCCCTCGGACGCCGTGCTGCAATGCCGATCATGCATGTAATTCTCAAAACACCCACAAGACGGCGGTTATCGTTTATCGGTGAACCCGATATTACAAAACCATTACCCAATTATGGTAAAATGCTTAAATATTGGGAAAAATATTGGTAAATCGATATATCGGTCGATCTCTACTCTTAACAGATGTGTTGATTGGTTTTGCAAGTACATAAATGACTTAAAGATGTCTTGATGGTTTATCTTAATAGTATATTAGTGGCTAATACCTACTAGATAACTTGTCATCTACATAATTCTAATAAGTCAGGGTACACAGTATTACAGAGTATACAAACAATAAGCACACCAAACTTCCCAATACCCATATACTATATAGTTGCTTGTAATTATTACGAGCAATGACAACGGTAGAGGCGTAAGTCAGTATATCTACTGTTCTTTTACAAAATGGCACACCACAGACGTCGAGACAAACCATTGTGAATACTTTTACTTAAATACTTTAAATTTAAAAGTAAGTACTCGTTACTTTCACTTAAGTGAAAGTTGATGTAGCACTTCTACTTTTACTTGAGTACATATTTTGCAGGATATTTGTACTTTTACTTAAGTACTAAGCTTCAGTACTTCCTCCATCCCTGTTATTTGACTCAGAAATATAACAAAATGAAGGCAAAAGCAACAATTATGAAATACTCAAGTACAGATTCATAAAAAGCCTTTGATTTGTACATTACTTAATAACACCTCTTTGTTTTGTAGGAGGGGGAAGGGCCGCACCCAGCTGTCTTTGCTCCCACGTGCTCTGAACCGGCAAGCGGTTCCGGAGCTTAAGGTGGAAAATGGAACTGTGCAGAATGCGGAGGCAGCGGGCGAGTCCAGGCTGGATCCGCAGGGCAAGCCTCTGTCAAACGCAGATTTTGCTAGGCTCCTGCTCAAGAAATGACCTGTTCCGATTTGTGGAGAGAGAGAAGGAAATAACTGCCTTTCTAATGGAAACCATTTTGTGTCCTTAAAAGAAAAATAATTAAAAAAAAATTGTAATTTAGTTGTAAATATTTGAATCCCCCCGCCCTTTACATGGCCTATCCTATAAGCAAACGCCTTAATTAACCAGGGCTCCCTCCTTGCCCCCCTCCCCCCTCCCCACTAGAAGTATGATAATCAGCCACTTCTTTTGAATGTTAGTCTGGCTGAGAAAATACGTTTTTTTTGTTTTAATTGCTGGTTTTATTCAAATTATTTTAAAGCGTGCATATAATGTGCCACACCCCAGTTGTTTATGATGGGTTGTGTTCTCCAGGATTGAAGACCGAAAGGCTTGAATAGGATGCCTGTAGAGGCTTTGGGGTTTTTTTTCCCTGTTTTGAGGTGTAAATCTACTCCTGTGGATTGTTTTTGCTTTAAGGATATATGCAAGAACTTCATTTTTATTTGAGAATATAAATGTATTATAAAGCCTGTAGAAGAATGATGATGATGGTGAGGCATCTTTTACACTTGGTCTAAATATGGTCCAAGTTGTGTTGAACACTCTGGTGAACCTGTTTTGCTTTAGGCTTGGAGGCTGGCAGGTTTGGGCCAGTACTGGAGGTAAAGGCAGCTTCCAGTTCCCTCCCGTCCATTTTGCAGAAGCTAACTGGACTGCTCTCACAGAAGCTTAGCGGCAGCGATCCCAGCAGATTCATAGCCTCTCCTGAGCCCCCCCACAAAATAAGGTTTTGATTCTTTGAGATGTGTCAGAGTGCAGTGAGAACACGGCTGTTGTACAGTGGAGGCTCTGCACGTTAACTTTGTTACTGGTAGTGGGTGTTCAGATTGTGTGTATGTGTTTTAAATCCTAGAAGTCTGCATGGAAAGGCTGATAATGACCATCTCTCACATTGAGGGTGTTTACATTGAATAGTAAAAAGCAGGAATCATGATCACAAGCCCCGCCCCATTTTCCCTCCCATTCTCAGCACACGTTCTTGTAAGCGTCACCTACCTGTTAATCCCAGACTCCTCCAGATTTTTAAATTATTTCTGCACACATTTCTGCATTGCATGTAATTCTGCCTTGCGCGTAGGCCTCACAGTAATAGTTACACGTAGGCCTCACAGTACACATAGGCCTCACAGTAATAGTTTCGTGTAGGCCTCACAGTAATAGCCATAAACGGATGGATGGGTTGTAGTTAACACTGTGAAACCGACACATTTCTGAGGCATCGCTGAGGACGAAGCAAAGGTGTGACGGTGATTTATTTTTCATGTTGACACACATGTTGAAAGTCGAGTTCCTCAGCTACCGTTCCCGCACCCAAACCCTCGTGAAAATCTATGCAGCTGTATATCGCAAACAAGACCCTTCTGCGTGCTGATCCTTCTCTGACTGTACAGAAAATCGCTCTATCCGTGACCGTGAGTTATAACTGTGTGCTTGAGCTGTCTACCTGTAGAGTGTGGAGTCCCCAATTTCTCTGATGTAAGGACCTTAAAGCGGTGAATGCGTGTGTAGGTTTTGAACACATGGACAACAGTTCTTTTGTGTGTGTGTGTATATATATATATAATATTTTGATTTTCACAAAACTATCAAACTTATTTTGTGGTTGTGGTCACCCAGACAATTCCTTCTATACTAGTATCACCAGTGAGCCTTTCATCATTTTAAAGGAGACATTTTTTTGTGGTCAGGTGTTCAGTGTTCACATCCCAAATGATTGGCCATAGTTTTCTATAGCATTTGTACGTTTTAAGAGAGAAAAAGGACATTTAGCTAAATCTAGTGATGTATCACCACAGTGGCCTATTTTAGTAAAGAGAAAGTGTTTTAAAGTTATTTGATGTCCATTATTAAAAAAAAAAAAAAAAAAAAAATTGTACAAAATTTAAAAGTTTATTTTTCGTTAATATGTTGGGTAAATTGGTCTTTGAATGCTTGAACATTTACTGGAAGCTTTCATTTACCAAACTGTTTTTTTTGTGTGTTTGAGAAGTTGTACAAGGACCATGTGTGTAATTTCCTGCTGTTTTTCTAGCAATTTATCCTTTTTGTTGATCTATAACTGTTTTTTTTTTGCGCCTAAATGCTTCATTAAAAGCAATTAAATGTTTACTTGTTTAAATGTCCTATGTACACATTATCAGGCATGTGTGCTTGCCTGGAGGATTGTAGGTTAAAATTACACAGTTGTAGAATAATCGTACCACTTGAGCAAGGCCCATACTGCTCCATCTCAACTGCTCCAGGGATTCTACTTTTTAACCCCAAACTTCCCTGATGTGCCCATCACTTTGAGTTTACCGAATGAAACTACCATGCTGTCCACCACTGGTACCATCATAGAAGGGGGTTCAGGACAAATGATCACAAAGACAGTCTGCCCTCCTTTGGCATTTAAATTTTAATTTAGTAATAAATAAGCTTTTAAATAGTATGAAAGTGCTGTTGTGTACTCACCACAGACTGTATCTGAGCATATGAGGCATGTTAATATCCACAGCAACTCAAGCCATTAGAAGTCTCTCACTTCAACTGATTATGACAAATAAGACTTTGTCGACCTCCTGATGCACTGATGAGCCATAACAGTACATCTCATGGAATGTAAGGACGCTAACCCCCCCTGCCCCCCAGCAACAAGCATGTACTTCACAACCATAATCTTAATATACCAAATACTGGGAACATAAGATTAACCTTATCTGGGAAGATTTTCTTAATAAAAGGTAAATTTATTAATTCCTTAGAATTCTTCAGTAGTACACCTACTTTTAGATCACATAATCTGCTGAATACCCCACATGCAAATAGCCTAATTAACAGGCCTAATTAAATTCCACAGATGCTGGTTGCAGTGGCACCTCAAAAGAGGCATTGTACAGCAGAAGTATGGTCTGTCCAAATGCATAGAATTGATGTATGTACATAACTATGAATGCTATGTCCATCTAAGGTCACCTAATTTACATTCAGTGAGCCAATACCCACTCTCAAAAATATAGGGGCGCAAAGCAGGAGGCTTGAGCAGGAGGGTGGAGAGGAAGCTCAGTTATGCACAGGGATGGTGTTCTCACAGTCAGTGCGTGGCTGATGCCCTGCCCCTGGCAGCCCCACTGCGTGTTCCGTGCTGGCGATGAGCAGTGTGTCCAGGGTGATCTCTGTGCATTTGGCGACAAAGCGGATGAAGGGCCGTATGTCACCCTCATTGGCCGTGTCCAGTGCGCCGTAGTACTCCGCCCTCTGCTCCTTGCGGATGGTGATGGGTGGGTACCGCGCCTGCATCAGCACCAGGTTCATGAGCAGCCGGGATGTGCGTCCATTGCCGTCAGAGAAAGGGTGCACGTACACCAGCTTGTAGTGGGCCAGGGCAGCAAATTCCACTGGATGCAAGCTGAAGGCCTCCTCCGAGTTGAGCCACTGCACGAGCTCATTCATGTGCCGCTCCAGGTCCCGGGGGTGTGGTGGGATGTGGTGGCCCACAAACACCTGCGTGGTCCTCAGCCGGCCTGCCTCGACGGGGTCAGCATGGCCCAGCACTCGCCGGTGGATCTCCAGAATATCGTCGATGGTGACAGATCCCACGCGTGACAGCAAGGTGCTATTGATGTATGTCATGGCAGAGTCCACGCCAATTACCTCATTCTGCTCCTGCAGGCTCTTTCCAGGTACAGCATAGCGGGTGTCGATGATATGCCGGATCTCTGACAGTGTCAGTGTGTTGCCCTCGATAGCCACTGTATGGTAGATGTGGTGATAATAGGTCTCCTCCATCACACGCCGCAGGGCAGAGTTGCCCTTAGGGATAGACATCAACCGGCGCACCTTGCTATCAATGACACTAAAGTAGCGCTGGTCCAATTCGGCCACTAGGGGCAGCGTTCGGTCTCGGCTCACAAGAGCCTTCTCGTTGCAAGGGGAGATGGCAAGAGCCTTGGAATAGAGATGATCTGCCTGAATAACATCCTTCTCCTCCTCCAGGATGGTCCCCAGCTCTGTCAGAGCTTCCACAAAGTCTGGGTTCATATTAAGCGCATGTACCAGCAGTTTCTGGGCTTTTTCTCGCTTCCCCTGTTTCTTCATCTCCAGAGCCTGCTGCAGAGCTGCCTTGGCCTCAAACTTGTTCTCTGCAACAGATTATAGATTGCTCAATGGCCCACTATTCTCTTCAAAACACATTTTTTTGTCAACGATGAGGTTTTCTAAAACTTATCTCCAGGAACAAGTGTAAAACTACATATTAGTAAACCAGATGTGGGGCTACAGATTCTGCATTGTGACTGATGCTATCATGATAAAATATGATGTAATTGAAAGTTCTGTTTAAAATGTACTGTAAAACTGTTCCAGGAGGCCCAGAAGCATGTAACCCTCACTGGCTCGAATTCTGCAATCTCACCTGGACTGGGTTTGGGCTTGAGGGGTAGGAGGTCGAAGACAGTGCTAGGGACAGTGAGACTGGTGGAATGGGAGCTGTGCTGGATCACCCCGCCCCACAACTGGCAGCGCAGCAGGGCCAGGCCTTTCAGCGTGCCACAGCACTGCTCCTCCACCCCAACCAGAGGCAGCAGCAGGGCCAGCAGGGAGCCCAGGAGCAAGCATAGCAAAGGCCCCCAGCCACATAGCGCCCGGCCGCTGGTGTATCGCCACACCTCCAGTGCCGTAATCAGGCCCATCGTCCTCCTCCTATTCGTGTTGGTGACATACCCGTCACCATGCTCTGGTTCAACCTCTGCAGCTGTGTTCAAGAGTATGAAAGTAAAGCTGGATGATTCAAAAGTTATAAATAGTCCTTAATTATTAAAATATCTTTACAAACCAGTAAAAAAACTTGTCTCTCTCCTTACAACAATCATACTTGGTTTGTATATAAATCTCCAGTATAGTGCAATGACATTCCTAGTATACAGATCCCCGATGTGTAAGTACTGTATGTATCGACATTTATGGGTAATTTGACAGCTGTACAAACGGAGAACTCATTCCTGTCTTCTGTGGATTTTATGTCGCCTATATACATACCCTATAAATGTCTAGCTGATGAACAAACATTGTTTTCAATCACACAATGGAAGACATGATATCTATGATTAGCTGCGTTTAAAAGAGCCGACAGATTAAAAATATGTCATCATACAGGTATGCCTCAAAAGACTGAAGTTGCACTTCCGCTAAAGAGAAAATGCTAGAATGACACTGTACGACGAAAATTAAGAGTGTAACTTTACCTGTAATATTTAGATAATTTCGTGGAAAATACAAGGAGACTATCCTTTTATCCACTTGCAGTCATACGCTTCCTTTCCTAATGAGATACTTCATCGCTTGAACACCAATAACCAACAGTCCAGTGCGCAAAAAAGTGACCCACTTCTCTCAGCGCCGCCGATTGGTCCTCTGTTCCTTGTATCCTGTTTCTTATTGGCTTTTAAATGCCGTGGGGCCAAGGATAGGAGCAAAAGATGTGCAGATTCGTAGTTATCGCTGATTGGACGAAAAGTACGAGTGACGTAAATTATTATTTTAAAAGCTTCATTAGCTTTAAACCGGAATAGAAGTTGCTAGAATGTGACCTTGATGAGTTTTCGCTATGAAAATTCCCGATGGAGGGTTCACTTATGATGTGGTATAATGTCATAAACCTACATTTCAAGCAATGATATTCAGAGAAGACTGTTTGCCCTAAAGCAGAAACATACATAAGTGATATTTTATGTAAGGACATACTGTTTTGGAACAGGTAAAATGCTATGTTTAAAAGAGGTTTAAACCGTTTTATCGATCCAGTTAAGACCAAATTTAGGGACACTCTAAAACGAATGCGGGATCACCACAGCAACGAAGGAGCGGTATTTCTTTAGTTTACATACCATCGATGCGGACACGAAGCATCAAGTAATAATCATGATTGTAATCATTTAGGGTTCTCCCTAAAAGCAATTTACCAAAATACTCGCAATGCCATGTTATACAAAAACTAGCATTTACGGCGTGCATTTAAATGGATTTAACCTCAGTCAATATCAACCAGAGGGCAGCAGAGTCAAGTTGTTTTTTCACTGCTTTGCATGTCCTGGTCTGTTTCGTCTGTACTTGATACAGTATCATGAGCGGACTGGCCATCGGGAGCACCGGGACATTTCCCGGTGGCCTGACAGTCGTTCTGGCCTGCCGGCTGCCGCTGTGCAGACGATCAGCCTGGCATGTGATAGGCTGGTGTGCAACTACGAATTAATTGACGGAT
>JAABNY020000039.1:37074585-37087473 GCA_015164015.2 Brevimyrus niger | reverse complement strand
GAAAAATATCCCATTACATGAGTGTTTTACACAAACAATATTAATGTGGTCATTCCCTCACAGGGGTGCCACAAATGCAACAGGACAATGAGTGCTGTCTAGAGTGACAGCACTGAGTGGAGCTCTGATTGGAGATTTCTGGGATAGCTGTAGAGGCTGCTGGGATTGCTGCACTGTGCGGGAGCGGTGTTGATGTTGTGTGCACTTATGTTGTGTTGTGCGCCTGTTGAAGTGGCTGACTGGGATTACTGGATATTTCGGTAGCTGTAGGCGTTGCGCGAGCGGCATTACTGTCTGCGTCCTTCGCGTCAAACACCCGCAGGTAATATTATCTAACGCCGGTAACATTAACTCGGAACTCGGAAAGGATAGTTGCTCTTGAGTTTTGCTTGGTCGCCGGTCAGGGTTGGGAGGACATTTTCCACTTTTTTTCCTGCTCTGCTAGTAGCCTGCTTTGAGAGGGTTTTTTGTGTTTTTTTGGCCTCCCTTGAGCAACTTTAGCTAGTTAGCTAAACGTGGTTCAGCAGGAAGTTAGTCTCGGGTTCCAATTTAGTGTAGTTTTAGTGTACTCGGCACTTTATTCTTTTATTGTTTTAACTATACGTTAATTAGATCAACTAAAAGTTTAAATAGGCTATATTATTACAGGGCTAGGAGCAAAGGATGGGGGTCATAGTAAGTTAGGTGATTATGGGGCTAGCTCAGTGTTGTTTGCAAGATGTTTGCCCTTCTGGATACTTGTGTCCAGTCGGTCCAGGTTCGTGACCTTGAGGAGCAACTGGCTCGCATCCAACATAACAATGAGTTGATGGAAAGAGTTAACACGCCTTATAGGGAGACTGTGTGTACGTCACAAGCAGGGAGAGGGGAGAATGACGTACGGGTAGGTTGAGAGAGCTGGGTGAACGTAGGTAGTAGACGTAGAAAAGGGCGTACACAATTCACAGAGGCAGCATCACCTGAAGTGACGGTGTCTAACCGCTTTCAGGTGCTTCGAGCTTTAGAGCCGGAAGAGACTGGGGAGGCAGGTGGGCCCTTGGGCACCAAGGAGCCGCCTACCCCCAGGAGGAGGGAGGCTGTGGTAGTAGGGGATTCAATTATAAGAGGTGTAGATAGTTAAAGTATGTGTGCACCCGTGATAGCGGGTCCCGTACAGTATCTTGCCTGCCTGGTGCCCAGGTAGGGGACTTTTCAGATTGAGTGGACAGGCTTTTGGCCCCAGCTGGGGTGGATCCATTGGTCATGGTACATGTTGGCACCAATGACATAGGAAAGGGCAGGAGGGCTGTTCTGCAGGATACATTTATAGAAGTCGCAGATAAGCTTAGAAGCAGAACATCCACGATGGTATTCTCTGGAGCATTTCCCATGCCACGTGCAAGTCAGGCTAAGCTGAGATAAGGGGATTAAATGTGTGGCTAATATGGTGGTGTAGGAAAGAAGGGTTCAGGTTTATGGGGCACTGGAAGACCTTCTGGAACAGGTGGCACCTGTTCAAGCCGGATGGGTTGCATCTGAACCATAGGGGAACCAGTGTATTGGGGAGGAATATGTGTAGAATAGTTGAGGAATGTTTAAACTAGTGACTGGGGGGCAGGGAGGTTAGTTACGAATCTATGTGGGCAGAGACGGAAAGCCCAAATAAATATTAAAAGTGAGCACTGTAATAGGCCTACCATTTGTGGTCTGTATTTAAATGCTTGGAGTATTAGAAACAAAATTAATGATTTAGAGGCTTTAATTTCATCGAACTCTTATGACATTATAGCGATAACTGAAACATAGATGAGCGACAATGATAGTAAAGAATATAATATGGATGGTTATGCGTTGTTCTGTAGAGACCGGATAGGTAAATCTGATGTGTCACCCCAACCTATGGACCACTCAGATGCAAGGGAACCCATGCAGTAGGGGCGCTCCTCCCTGACTACTGCGGAGAGGGAGAGACGCTATAGGGAAGGCCTTTGTGCCTACTGTGCCTCTCCCAAGCACTACCGCTCCGTCTGTCTGAGAAGAACTCACCGGGCCCCTTATCTCTTTTCTTCACCAATGCGGCTGTTTCCCGCCTCACGGTTCAGGTACACCTCCAGTTTTTGGCCACAGACTGGTGAAGACCTCGGCTTTTATTGATTCAGGGGCCGCAGGGAACTTTATCGACCAGACCAATGCCAAACAACTGGGGGTGGAGCCTGAGGCGTTATCCCAGCCGGTTCAGATCACTGCGATTGATGGTCAGCCTCTTACCACCAGTCCCATCATCCACCAGACTCGATTCATAGCCTTGGTTTTATTGAGATAGGGAAAATTCAATGTAGGATCTTAAAGCACTTATGTAAGTCGCTCTGGCTAAGGGCGTCTGCCAAATGCTGTAAATGTAAATGATTCATCTCCCTCAGCATCGATCACCATCACGAACGCATCCAGTTCCTGGTTACATCCATCCTTTCGCCTCCCATCATCCTCGGGCACCTGTGGCTTCTTCAGCATGATCCCCTCATTTCCTGGACCCAACAATGGATTCTTCAGTGGGGGCCGACCTGTTCTGAACTATGCCTACAGGCGACGGCTGGGACGTTCTCCAGGGAGTCCAAGGCCCCCGACGTTGACCCAGAGGCTGTCCCCCAGCCGTACCATGGCAGAGGTCTTTTGCAGGAAATGGGCCATAAAACTACCTCCTCACCAGCCCTATGACCTAGCCATTGACCTCCTGCTGGGCGCGGTGCCACCCCGCGGTAGACTTTTCTCTCTTTCCCCCACGGAGACCAAGGAGATGGAGGAGTACTTGCCGACGCTCTCCGCCAGGGTACCATCAGGCCCTCTTCCTCCCCCGCTGCCACAGAATTCTTCTTTGTGAAGTAGAAGGATGGCGGTCTCCGACCCTGCGTCGACTATCGGGGGCTCAACAACATCACCATTAAGAACCGTCACCCACTTTCCCTGACCAACACCGCCCTGGATGCCCTATCTGGTACCACCCTCTTCACCAAGTTGGACCTCTGGAGCGCCTATAACTTGGTGCACATCAGGAAGGGCGATGAGTGGAAGACAGCTTTCATCACTCCCACTGGTCACTATGAGAGTCTGGTGATGCCCATTGGTCTGTGCAATGCTCCCCCAGCCTTCCAACAATTCATTAACGATGTGCTGCAGGACATGCTAGACCGTTGGGCATATGTCTATCTTGACGACATCCTCATCTACTCTCACACCCTGAAAGAAAACATCCAACATGTCAGGGCGGTCCTCAGGAGATTGCTCGCCCATCAACTGTACTGTAAGTTGGAGAAATGCACTTTCCACTGGCGCTCCACCACATTCCTGGGCTTTGTCATCTCACTCCAGGGTGTGGCCATGGACCCCCAGAAGCTGGAAGCTATGCGTCATTGGCCCCTACCCAGGATGCTTAAGCAGCTACAGCATTTACTGGGGTTTGCCAATTTCTACCGGTGCTTTATTCGGGGCTTCAGAACAGTTGCAGCACCTGTCACTGCTCTGACCCTTCCTTCTCCTTATCCTTATAACCTCACTTTGGATGCCATCAACGCATTTTAGAGATTATGTCACCTTTTTACTACTACTCCTATTCTCCTTTCACGCAGATGCCACCAAACCCTTCGTTGTGGAGGTAGACGTCTCAGATGTGGGCATCGGGGCAGTCCTCTCCCAGCGAGGTCCAGACCAGAAACTACACCCATGTAGTTTTTTTTCCAGGAAATTCAACCCCACTCAGCAGCGATACGGGGTAGGGGACTGTGAACTGCTGGCCATCAAGTAGGCCCTGGAGGAATAGCGTCACTGGCTCCAGGGTGGCAGTGAACCATTCACGGTCTGGACGGACCACCAAAACCTCATCACCATTCAACACATCAAACAACTCAACCCTTGGCAGGCGCGATGGACACTGTTCTTTGAACAGTTTAACTTTCACCTCTCATACCGCCCGGGATCCAAGAACACCACGGCACACTCTCCCATCAGCATGAGGCCGATGCTCCCTGGGTGGACCCCGCGCCTGTTGTACCCACCACTCAGATCATCGAACCTCTTCAGTGGGACCTGGAGACTAGGGTACGCCAAGCACAGACTAAGGAGCCCGATCCGGCAGGTACACCCCCCGGACAACTCTACGTCCCCACATCCATCTGGCCGGACGTCCTTTCTTGGGCACACACCTCTGCTCTGGCAGGCCACCCCGTTACCAGAAGAACTCTGCATTACCTCCAACGCATCTTCTGGTGGTCTGCCATGGCTCGCGACGTCCGAGAATGCGTCCAGGCCTGTCCGGTGTGTGCCAGGGCCAAAACCAACAACCAACCATCCCTGGGTGGACTTTATCCTCTCCCGGTTCCCCGTCGGCCCTGGTCACACATAGCCCTGGACTTCATCATTGGCCTGCTGGAGTCAGAAGGGAAAAATACGATTCTCTCCATCGTTGATCACTTCTCCAAGGCTGTGCACTTGGTTGCACTGGCTGGACTCCCATTAGCTAAAACTACAGCTGAGCTGATTTTAGAGCATGTAGTCCGCTTGCATGGGTTCCCCAATGACATCGTCTCGGACAGAGGGCCTCAGTTCACTGGCAGGTTCTGGAAGGCCTTCTGCCATCTGATCAACTCCACTTGCAGTCTGTCTTCTGGTTATCACCCACAAACTAACGGTCAGACGGGGCGGACCAACCAACAACTGGAGTGCTACCTTAGATGCTTTGTTGCAGATAGGCAGCACTCCTGGGCATGCTACCTCATCTGGGCTGAATCTTCCCATAACCTTCACACGTCTTCAGCCACTGATCTCAGTCCATTTGAGGTATGCAATGGTTTCCAACCTCCGATGTTCGATCATAAAGAGCCGGAGGTTGATGTACCATCGGCCCAACAGTTGGTCCGTCGATGCCGACAGCTCTGGTCACAAGCCCATTCAGCCATCCAAAAGGCTAACCATCGTTATACTGCTCAACATTGCCGTCGGCACCCACCGGGACGATTGTTCCATATAGGTGACAAGGTTTGGCTCTCCTCTCGCCTCCGCTCTGACTCACGGAAACTCACCTCCCGTTTCATTGGGCCGTACCGCATCACCCATTGGCTTAATCCTGTCACCTATCGACTCCAGCTGCCTGCGACACTCCGGGTTCATCCAGTTTTTCACATTCCCCAGCTTAAGCCCTTTGTCACTTCCCCTATGGTTTCTCCGTATTTTCTGCTAGAGATCCTGACATACACTGCCCGTCCAAAAGAAAAGCTGCCATTTAAATTTATATCAACAAATACTTAAGAGCCAATGACTGGATCATTATTACAGCTCAGCAACATTATGCAGCAATAAAGTGAAGTCAGCTGAGCATCTGAATTTACTGAATGGCCGGGTTAAACCTCCATCCACCATCAGTGGTTTTTTTTTTCCTGTTAGCATGAGCATATTCCAGGACAAGAATGCCAAGATTCATTGGGTTTAAATTGTCAGAGAGTGGTTCAGGGAGCATGAGGAATCATTTTCACGCATGACTTGGTCACCTCAGAGTTATGACCTTAACCTCACTGAAGGTCTTTGGGATGTGTTGAAGGAGGCTTTATGGAGTGGTTCAACTCACTTGTCAATACAGGATGAGAAATGACTGCAAATCTGGATGAAAATAAAAGGGTGAGATGTTGCATAAGCCTGGGGAAACAATGGCATGACAAATGTGCGCCAATATCAAAGCTAAAGGCGTCCAACGAAATCTTTTTTGAAATCTTCAATCTTTTTTTTTTGACGGGCAGTGCATGAGGACATAATAAAAAATCATCTGGTGCTTACAGCATGCAACAGATTCCCCCATCATTATTTACTTAACCAGTTTTTGATCCAAGCTGCTATAGTTCATAAAGTCGCTATAGCTTTGGTCTTAAGCAAAAGCCGTTTGTGGGAGACAACATTAAAGGCCTTCTGGAAATCTAAGTAGATCACAACGTAGGCCTTTTTGTGATCAATTTCTCTTGTAGCTTCCTCAAAGAACTCAAGTAAATTAAACAGGACCTACTTCTCCTAAATCCATGTTGGCTGTCCCTCAGAAAGTTATTTGAATCCAGGTAATCTACTATTTTCAATTGGATTACAGCTTCTGTTACTTTTCTAGTTATGCAGGTGATTGGCCTATGACTAACTGCTACTTGAAACGGTGTCTCCATCTAGGAAATCCCTTCATAGAAGGATCAAATTACTATTTTTTTTTCTCCTGTGGAATGTTCAACCAAGTTTCCTGTAATTGTGACTTCTTCTATGTTGAATCAATATCAGAGAGGATTTCACATAGAGAAAATTCAGCTTGGATTTTGGAAATCAAACAAATTATTGCAACTATAACACAATATAAAGTGTGCAATTTTTGTCTACAAACTTTGTTTTAAAGCCCTTGTTTGACGGTAAGTTTCTTTTTTATGTTTTGTTTTTTAAGGAAACATCTGTATTTGTTTTTATGCAAATATTTCATGGCAATAACGTACAATCTGTAACATGTTTTAGGATGCTTTCTGTTGGAAAAGTGATTATGCAAAGTTGGTATGCACAAAGTTTTGCAAGAGATAAGTTTGTACATTCTTGCAGGAAAGGAAACATTCATTCTAATACGTAATGTTTGTGTGAAAAGTAAAAGTTAGGGGTGAGTTCTCCAATAACAGTGTTTTAGAGTGTTGCAAAAACTTGAAATGTACTGAGCCATACTGAATCTCTAAGCATGAATCTCTATGATGTTCTATGGCATCATAGGAGAGGCATTAAAACGAATGAAAAAATAAGGGGGAAATAGGGGGAAACAAAAGCTATAGGGAAAAAGCAAAAGCAATAGGGCAAATACTGAAAAAGCAAAAGCAATAGAGAAAAGGCAATATAGGGTAGTATTTTATTTTTACTTGTTTTACTTTCTTGTTCAACGTTTATTTTCTTACTCTTTTTCTAAAAAGTTTGAGTTCTGATCAAATTTTTCCAATAAGAAATAATGGAAAACCAATAAATTGGTTTTTGGCCCCCCAGAATTACACTAAAATATGTTTTCTTTAAGTATTTAAACACAAAATGAACAGGATAAAACAAAGGCATTTTTTTCTTAATGACTTTCTTAAAAACGATCAAGATCTTATCCCAACATTACCCCTGTACTGGGGTAATGCATTATCTGCTATTTCTCCCGAAAAGCATGTAAAGCAGTGAGAACTGGTTTTCGGTTAATTTTCCTGGTAAAGTAAAGTTTAAATAAACTACATAATTACTCTAACAGTACAGTAATAATAAATGAATAGTGGTTTATTTATTGTAAGTTACTGTAATGTTGCACTGCTTTATTTGTTTAATTGTCCAGTCTGTGAAGAAGATATTAAAGTAAGGACTGCATTGTACTCTGTACATGACAATAAAAATTTTGAATCCTTGAAATCTCTTGAGGTCTCACAGACTACGAGGAGTAGAAGTTGTCTGACTTGGCTGCAGTCAGTTTATACTCCACCCCTCCAGGCACAGCCAGATCGCGCTCCATGTTGCATCAGCTGCAGACAGACCTAAGCCGCACCCATTGCTTCTTTAAAGGAGGGTGGGCAAAATTACAACGTCGTCGGTGCCTGTTGTGTTGGCATTCAGTAAACCTTTGCTCAATAGGCCATCAAGTTGTCTGTTTTAACGCATTGGCAAACAACGCCAGAACGCAACAGGCTAACTATTTTTTCATGCAAGATTTTGAGGAAATTGTGTTCATAAAATGTAACGAGTAACGGCATAAATTGTAGAAATGTAGTGGAGTAGAAAGTACAGATAACAGCTGCAAAATGTAATGGAGTAAAATAAAAAGTATGCATTATTATTTTTGCTTAAGTAAAGTACAGATACATCAAAATGTAGGTACTTAAGTACAGAAACGAAGTATAAAAACTTTGTTACACTCCACCACTGGATAAAACATATACTTAACGAAGATTGTAGTTCTGTATTTGACAAAATCAGTTTATCATGGAAATTATAAGTCAAAGCAAAATGGAAAGTATCATATCAAAAGTATTGTAACTGGTGCAGTAGAAAAGCATGCAAAGCCTTTGCACAGATGAAACTCACTTTCAGAAGTTGCAGTGCCTTACCATTTTTCACATGTTATGGTAGGGCACAGCAGCAGCCGCTCGTCCTGCTCCTGTGCTACCTGGGCCTCCAGAGCACTACACGCCTCTTCTTGGCCATGCAGCGTGACCTCTGCCTCTCATAGCACGTGGTGTACCTCAGCCAATTGGCCCTCCAAGCCGTGACAAGGCCAAACATATTACGGCCCTGTAATGCCGCTTCCGTTGCTTCAGCCAGGCACGGTTGGAGGTTGCGCTCTTTCTCCCAGCTGCCAAACTTACCATCCAGCTGCTCCAGCTTCTTCCGCTCCCACTCCATGGACTTTCGCAGCCAATTGGTGGTCCTGCTCCCACTGCTCATCAAGCTTTAGTGAGCTGGGCCTCCCAGCTGTGGTACACCTCCTCCCGCTCCAACAGAGCAGCCTCTGTCCACTGCCTCTGCTGGTCATGCTCACAACTGGAGTTGTTCCGCGGCTTTTTATCACTGACAAGTGGGGAGCCCTTGATAGCCAGTGAGAGGCTTGAGTCTGCTGTAGTGCCTGCCCTCCTCGGTCACCAATGTCATCTTCGCCGAGGTTTTGGCGGGCAGACAGGAGCGGCTTGAGGGTGCACTGTGTGAGTCCAGTGTGTTCTGGATGGAGTAGATGGTGCTTCTGTTTCCCCGGTGTCCCTTGCTCACCTGTTCTATAGGAAAGGTAGCCTTAAATGACTTCTGTTGTGATCTGCCGCTATATAGAAAATAAAATAAAATTAACTTGGGGAGCCCCCCCAATAGAATATTGGGATGGTAGGGTAAAAACTTTGAGGTATATATAGCCACATTTGATAATAACCAATGGTGTTGACATCTTTCCCAAACAACCATGACTTCACCTGTGTTCATGTGCACACATGTACGTGTGTGAAGGGGTGGGGCGGGTAACACGGTCGGCAGTAACATCATTGGTTGCACTTGAAATGAGAAGTTATCCAATACGACAGTAAACGTACTGTAAACGACAAGATCGAGACCTTCAAAAACTGGTCTTGAGGTTAAAATTTTTCAAACATTTTGGTATTACTATAAATTTCTATCATGAAGAAATTAAGCAGCGGTGTAGTGCTAACAAGAAATGTAAGGTAGGTAAACTATATGCACAGCAGTAGAAATGGTGGGTAACTAGTCATATCCTTAACATTAGTTATCTCAAAAAAGGTAAATGCTGTTCCGTAAATTTAAAAGGTGCGTAAACAGCATTTATATGTGGGTCATTGCTACTATTCGGTGCCTGACATAACATGATATATTTTTTGTAAGATTGGGCTAATACTTATTTCTAACCCCATTTCTTCTATGCTCAATCCCCCTCTACCATAGGACTCAATGATATGTACACAAGATAAATTATTATAAAGTAATTTACTCTGATTTAAGCACAAGTCGCTAAAATACGTCTCCAGTAATGTTTGCTCGAATTCAGTTACAAATATAAGTAAGAAAAATAAAATAAACTCTAGGTTTTTCATCATTTCTGTATTGCCTTATTTATATTTCTCATCAAACGTTATTTTCTGTTAATACATTTTCAATACTTAAAATCTTTAAAATATGTTGTGGCCCAGAGTCAACTGTCACCCCTGTTACTCTGATAAGAATTCCATAGAACATATCACCTGATTATTCATTTAGTCACATGACTCTCTGGATGCAACATATTTTGGAGGGAAAAGCTTTCAAAAAGAAGAGTAAGTACCACTCTTTAATCAACCTTTTTTTCAATGTTTTGGCAAGGTTTACTGATGCATCAAGGCGTGTTATGCTTATTTATAGTGGAAACAAATATTTTTTGTAATTTTGAAAAAACAGCTAATAAACATGTTAATCTTTCACAGTGGTCACCATGTACTAACTTGTTGTTCATCGCGCTAGTAGTAACTTGTGTGCTGCTGAAAAGCGGTGGCACTACAGGGCACGTTGTGATGCTGACCCCAAGAGAAGAGTAAAATATCTCAATAAAGAGAAAGAGAAGTGGAGAAAGGACATACAGGAAGGAAGAAGATAAGAAAGTGGCAGATCTCAGTGTAAGACAGAAGAGAGCACAGAGAAAGCAGTAGCGAGAAAGGAAAAGAAAGCAGAGGGGTAGTGCTAAAGGCAGGAGAGTATTTGAGGCTATTACCACTCCTCCTCCAAGTCCAGATAATTTCCCAGAGCCAGAAAATGCCTCACAACCAGGACCCTCAAGGTTAGAAGAAAGGTGACAGTTGAATGCTTTGTTGATTAGGTAGATTTTGGATTTGAATAATCAGACATGATTTTGCCCATACAATTTGTGTGTCTTTGTGTGTGTGTGTCTGTCTCTCTGTCTCTGACTAATAGCTTTCTATCCTAGAACTGGTGTATAAACATTTATCTGTAAAGAGTGATTGTTACTTGTGACAATATGCTTTCTGTGTTTTAGATAATATGTTGTTGGGCGAAGGAATTTCAGACAGGGGAGGAGGAGGCTCAAGAATGAAATTAAACAACTAAAGGCCTTGTTGCTGAAGGAAAAGAGGAAAAAAGAAAAATACAAGAAGAGGTGCCCACGTTTGGGAGGGGGGGAAAAATCCCCACGTTCTACAGTGGATGCACTGCTGCATCATGTAATAGTTAGGAACAAGATTCGGAAAAGATTATTATTGCAAGAGTCAATATTTAAGGAAATAAGAAATAAATACAAAAACACCAAAAAGGAATAATGGGAAAAATTATAAAGAAATACAGGCTACAGAGGGCTGCACAGAGAGCTCTAGGCTTTGGGGGGTGGGTGGGTGTTCAAAGTTTTTTTAATGTAATATTTTGTTGTTCACTGGTGTGTGTCCACCCTGTTACCTCCTGTCCACCCTGTTTCTCCTCTGTCCACCCTGTGTTTTTTATGTTAATTAAATTAAATCAACAAGTATAATGCAGGTTTCTGTGGGTATTTGAAGGAAATGAATCAGCAAAATAAAGTTAAAAATTGAGCCAAATTTAATTTATATTCCTTTTAAATCTAAAATAAATGTGTTGAAATTACACTGTGCCTTAAAACTGAACCTGACTTCTTTCAATATAAAGCTTGTTTAGAATACTTCCTTAAAATTTCCTTTCAGATTAAAATAAGGGACATTGCAGCTCTTAGAAAAAATACATTCAAAACAGTGAACAGCCTCATGACCACTTCTTTTCTTTGGCCTGTCTGCTGCCTTGTCCCTGGGGGTGCTTGTCCCCCCCATGTTAATGAATGGCCTCTATGAACCTGAGCTGCATCTATGCTATCAGTTTAACAAGTCCTCTAAATGCTGTCTAAATGATTAACTTAAAATAAATGGATAAAGTCAGTACTAAAAACATTACACTAAAGTCTTTATTTGGAACTAGTTTATAATAGCAACTGAAAGCATCAAAATAGTTAGTAATACTCATTGTAAGTGGTTGCAATGACGAGGTGTATTAATTATGTATAGTCTATGGAAACTCGTAACACATGATAACGTTACTTTACCATATGGAGATGCCGAAGATAATGCATCCCAATAACATGTGTCACTGCATTCTGTAACTGTATCTGTTTTATATTGATGGGGACACAGGCAGTGGGCAATGAGAATCGGGGAAATTATACTCATAACACAATAGACTTCATCCACTAAATGGCATTCGCTGTCAGAAACAGCATGACTCCACCCCCAAACAGTCAAAACCTCCCCCCGGCAGAACACGAGCGCAGAAATTTCTCTCGAGTGCAGAGAGCAACCAAAGAATATTATGATGAACGCGCACGCATCTCTTCGTCCTGTGATCGCAAGTTTCACTTTTGCGCTTGCGAGTGGCATATTTACACGTTTGAGTTTTGACTCTAATGTGACGCCATAAAATTTTTGTGAAATAGCAATTTTATAGAAATTTGGGTGAGTGGAGAAGCCCAATGTGACATTTTCTACTTAAGCCTCTTAGTGGGGCCACAGAGATCGTTGAGAAATATTTATGTCAGCTGTTATTTTCACTGCACTGTGTTATAGCAAGATCCATCCATAACCACATGCCCAGTACATTGTCATGACCCTGAAATTCATCCCAGGAAGCAGAGATCATTGCTTGTACAGTTGGAAGTTTGTTGGGTTTTAGGAAGATGGATTCAGTTTAATGAATGCCTGTTTATTTGTTATTTTTTTAGGAAAAGAATACCATGGCCGATAATGTGTCCTTCGATTATGACTACAATGAATATGATGTTTTGGATAAATTACAAACAGAAGAAGAAGATATGAAAAAATCAATGTACATGTACACAGGAATGTACGGCATCACCATTCTCTTGGGAGTACCATTAAATATCCTGGTCATCATCACTCTTTTCCGTAGAATTGAGAATTATGAAGCTGCCATCTGGCTCTTGGGCATGGCCATTTCAGACCTGATCTTCTGCCTGTTCCTGCCATTTCATATTGTCTCTGCATGGGACAACTTCACCTGGAGGTTTGGTTGGATACTGTGCAAGTTGAATTCATTTGTGCCATTCATGTCCATGTATTTGACGGCCTTAATTCTTAGTTTCATGAGCCTGGAGCAGCTGATCTTCAACAGACTTTCTTGTACTAGCTGCAGGTTTAATGCATCAAAACTCATGTTACTGATGTCTTGGTTTGCTGCAGCTATCCTGAGCTGCTCATCCCTGCTGTTCAGAGTAGTTCAGCACAGGAAGAATGGGGAGGTGTGCATGGACAATTATGAACATGGAACCACCGGGCTGGTAACCACAGAGGGGCTAAAGAGAAAAAGCACTGTTCTGTACATGCGATTCATCTTTGG
>JAABNY020000039.1:37016197-37026511 GCA_015164015.2 Brevimyrus niger | reverse complement strand
TCTCAGAATATTATACTAAAGGATTAATTCCGTATCACGTGGGTGACGTAATCGTCCGCGAATCCATCCTAATACAGACGTCACAGTTAATGAATCAATTATTCAATCAGAACAATCAGAGGATGTCCCCAGGCAGGCTGTATCAATGTCCCTTGTTTGGGGACAATCTTAGGATGACCATGTTACTATGACACATAAAGTAATCCTTCAAAAATTCTTTATAATGGCTTGTGGGAATGTTCTCTCACCTTATGAAATTTTGTAAATGACAATGAATCTTTGTACTGTCAGTTATCAATAACAATATGAGTAAATCAGCTGCTGGTCCAATACCGATATTACTAGTAACCCAAACCGACAGATCAACTGGTGCTAATATTTTCACTTAAAATGCCAATTTACTGTAAAAAGCTCAGTAGACAACTGGAAATCTGGACATCTATAAAGAAAAACTAATTTAACTGATGCGCCGTATCTGCTCTTTTCAACTGGCTTTACTCATAGGGTTCAACTGTAGTTAATTTGAAATTACAAAAGCTATAGAAATATTTCAGCATAAAATCATGTGATAATTATAGTGTTACAGCAATTACGGCCGTAATTATCATTAAGCCTTGCAACCCCGATCAGGATAAGCAGTGGGGAGATTGATGGATGTAAATAAAATTAGCATAAATGCATCTTGGACCTCTAGTTTAAAAATTAGTTTACACACTTCAGCTGATCCCCCCCAAATTTAAGCAATTAATATATAAACCCAGCTTCTCTCCAATCCCTCAACAATTACAGATAGATTAAAGAATACAGCATAACTTTAGCTACTTATTACCCATGCAACATACTCAGAAAACACACATACCGAACCTGAAAACAATCACAAAAAAACTGAAAACGAAAGATGCAAATTATGCACATTTCAAAGTAATTTTTAAATGTAAAACTAGAACTTTACAATGTGATTTCGTCATCTTGTTTAAATCTTGAAATATACATTAGAAACCTTAAGAGCAATTACTGCCCCCACAGGTAAATACACAAAACTACTGATTGGGCGTCAGGCTGATGTTAAATAGTGTCAAGCGAATACCAGTGAAACACCAATCAAACGCAGCTACAAAACGCAGGAAAAACACATATGGCGTTCAGTGGGCGTTCATTTTAAAAGCCATAAAAATTACAAATTGTAACTATAAAGTGTCGAGGTATAGATTTGTTGATTCTGGCCACGATGCCACATCACAAATGCAGTCTGATAAAAACTCTTTTGTAGCCCTTAACAGGACTGCGAATCACACCAATCCCTACAACTGCTTGTATAACAGCATACAAGAACAGGCATTACTTCTAACAGGATGAACAGAGGGAGGGTCACTACGAACAATGGGAACTACACATGGTGGTTAACGTAAACACAGTCAAACACACAGGGATAAAGCTTAAAATTAAGCAGAGCACCAGTACAGAACACACAAAGCACGGAACCTGGAACATTAACTACATGCATGACATAGACATTAGCCATTCTCAGCATGATAGTGCGGCATGCTGGGACACATGCAAATAGGCTAGACGGCATTTGGCTCACCGACGCCACAGTATAAATTTTACTGTAAAATTACAGGAGCACTGTTTAATGTATAACATCCATCCATTTTCCAAACCACTTATCCTTCTGGGTCGCAGGGGGTCCAGAGCCTATCCTGGAAGCCATGCGCACAAGGCGGGGAACAACACAGGACAGGGGGCCAGTCCATCACAAGGCACACTCACATACCATTCATTCACACATGCACAACTATGGGCAATATAGTAACTCCATTTAGCCTCAGCATGTCTTTGGACTGTGGGGGGAAACCGGAGTACCCGGAGGAAACCCCTTAATGACATGGTGAGAACATGCAAACTCCACACACATGTAACCCAGGTGGAGACTCGAACCCAGGTGCCACAACAGTGCACTGGTAGAGGGTTCATATCTTGAGATACTGTTTCAATTGCTTCACTTCATCACTGATACTACGATTACTCAATCTCATATTCATACATAATTGCATATTTTATTGCATATTTTGCCTCAGTTGGTGTACTTTGACACAGGAAGTTATTCCATAAGCAGGAAGTCACTCTCAGACAAGGAAATACAAAGACACCTTGCTGACCTTATCCCAACCCTGATAACAGCAATGCTGTCCTTATTTATCGTGTTTTTTTACGAGGGCATTTTTTCATTTGCTCAGTAAATAGTGATGAAAATGACATTAGACATTTTTAAAATAATGTCATGCAGTGTATTGAACGAATACAAGGAGAAGCTATGGACTGTTTTGCTTATGAGAGGCTGTTTGCAGACCTTCGGCGACACCTTCAAACTCTGTAATTTTGTTATTCTCCAGATTTGAGGATTCCAGAAATAGAGAAGCTTTCAATTTATCACATTCATTGTATGAATATCTTAATTTTTTGCTGACTGCTTATGAAACCAGACAAAGGTCTGGGAATACTGTCTTGTTGAATCCACCTGTCATAACTGGATATCAAGGCAGACCTCGTTAAATGATTTCTGGAGAGCAAATTTCTCATTTAGCATCCCTTGGAATCAATTGGAAAAGCATTGCAACATGCTTAGCGGTAAGCTGCCGGACTCTGTACAGACACAGACAACAGCTTGGCATTCAGCCAATGGCATATTCATCAATATCAAGTGACAACCTAAACAGAGTTGTTGGAGATATTCTTCAGTGTACCACAAATGCAGGTGAATGATTTATACATGGAAGCTCGAGGTCACGTGGGTTGCGCATTCAAAGATGGCGTGTTAGACAGAGTCTGCAAGAAGTTGACCCTGTTGGTCGGTCCTTCAGAAGACCGCATACAATACGTCGTCGAATTTACAGTGTTTCATCCCCTAATCAGTTATGGTGAGACAATTCCCTACAAAGCATCCTAGTAAATTAAGTCAGTAGTCGTTTTTTTTTTTTTTTAACAAACTTTGATAAAAGTTCATCTTTTTAATAAATGTCAAAGTAATTTATTAAAAGTTCTGTGTTCACATTTTTACATTTTGCTCTTAGGCACATTGAGGGAAACCACAAACTTGTGAGATGGAGGATGGTGTTCCACGTATGTGTTGATGGTTTCAGTAGAACCATCATCTAACTTGTTTGTCTGGACAACAACAGAGCCTCTAGTGTTTTGTCAGTATTCATAACAGGTGTACAGAACTTTGGATTGCCGTCTAGGGTAAGATGTGATCATGGACTGGAAAACACTGGTGTTGCCCGTTTCATGCTGTACAGGAGAGGGTTAAACAGACATAGTGTTATTACTGGCAGGTCAGTGCATAATCAGAGAATTGAAAGGTTATGGACAGAGCTCAACCGAGTCATGTCATTTCATTTTGTTAATCTTTTCAACTTCATGGAGCAGCATGGTATTTCAGATTCTCTTAATGAGCTTCAATTATTTTGTCTTCATCATCATATTTATTTGCCCACGAATCAGGGCAGCGGCCACTGAATTTCAGAACCAGTGGAATAACCATGGCCTTTCAACACAAGGGGGTCAAACTCCTCATAGTCATAGTCATAGGGCATAGTCAGCAATGCAGGGAATGCATAACCCAAGCATGAATGGTATATGTAATATAGATAGTGATGTTGCTCTCAGGAACAAACAATGTTGTTGTCCCATCAATTAACATCACCTTCAGTGACACAACAATAAATAGAATTCAGCAGACTTTTGAACCATTTGCAGATGATAGATCTGTTTTGCTGCCTTGTGTATTTTCTTGAAGAGCAGCATTCCTAAAGCTGTAACCATATTATGTACAAAACCTGAAAACAGCTGACTGTCAAACAGATTAAGAGCAATTTCACAATAGAAAATGTCTACCCAAAATACTTAGATTGTTGTCCACAATCATTGTGGTAGTAGTAAAATGTTGGTTTATGTTCACAGATGGAATTGTATTCAATTTCATAAATGTTTGCTGAATATGGGATTATTAAGATATGAGTGTGAGCTTGTGATGATTTTTTATGTAAATTTTCAAACAAACTGTTACAAGAAAGTAGTGAAACACAAAACCATGTTTTATTAAAGCTTGCGATTCATGAAAGGTTAACAAGCCTTTTTTTAACATTTGATCTATTAGATTAGACAGAATATCTAACATCAATAAAATTACATTGCATAAAAGTAGAATAAAGGCAGTACATGCATAGGAGAAGAAAACATCAGAATGCATGCACACATGCACAGCAACAACTGTGTATTTTTCTTGAAAGTTTTTCTCTATAAGCATCCCTTATTTGTTCAGTGATAGTACTCTGGTCCCAGGATTTATGAAATTCAAATGCATTTAATATTTGTCCTTGCTCATGTAACTGTTGCTTTGTGCGATGCTTAACAACACAACTGCTTGATGGCCGCGAAAGAAGGATAACGTCTTTGTTGAAAGCAGAGGTGGAAATTCCAGGTCCAGAAAGTACAAATCTAAACCAGGATTTTGTTTCAACCAACCATTAGAGTACTCTCTAACATGTGTCTCTTTATGCTCAACTGGGTGGTTGAAACTAAATCACGGTCTGGATTTGTACTTTCTGGACCTGAAATTTCCACCTTTGGTTGAAAGTGTCATGATATTGTGTTTTGGCCCTACAAAAAAGCTGATGGAATATTCATATCACATTTTATAGTAAACAGCAAAATTAGAAGCTGCTGCGCATTGTCTTACAACTTACAATACATTTTAGTTTCAGCCATGAGTGCTCTACACATTTACTGACTGATTAATTGATTAACACAGCATAGATTAATTAATTCTATCAAAATTAACTTCAACAACAAAGCTGTCAGCTAGTGAATTAAATAATTTCACCACATGCAGATCTGGGGCAGTGTATTACTATACTAGTAGTAATACTAGCCTCTATGGTGTGATGTACATTGCCCAGTTACAGGGGGCAACAATCCTTGAAGCAACTTGGGGTTAAGGGACTTGCTAAGGATTTGAACCTGGGACCCCTTGGTCTGTAACCCAATGTCCTCACCACCATCCCTTGCTCGTTAGGGGCTTGGAGCTGGTCAAATGTGACAACATCTGTTGTAAAAATGTACCGATGCTTTATGACATCTGTTGTAAAAAGGTAAAAAGTAAAGCTGCTTTGTGACATATGCAAAATTTTTTTATTGAATTAAATACTGCAAACTTAACTAACTTAGCTAACTGACAGTCAATTTGTTGGGTCTTCCTAACATGTAACTACCCCGCTATGCTTAATTCTGTCAAGGTTCAGGAACAGGCGAGCCAGGAATAGTCAAAAAAAGGGGGGTAATGAAGGGCGTGGCACACACGAGGGTCGGACGAGCCGGGCGTGACAAATTTTTTTCTTACATTTCATCTATAATTATTTATTTTAATAATCATTATAATTACATTTATTTCATATAAATCAATGTTTAATAATTGGCAGTTTCACCATTATAATTTTACTGTCTGGCATTTCATGTAATAAATGGATTCTTGACAGTGTACCCCTGTCGACAAGTTCCCAAAAAAAAAAAAAAAAATCAAACACGTCAAATACGATGTTTCTGCAAATTTTCATCTCTCTTACATGAAAACTGATGCTAGATCCTACTGAGAACCTAAAGGTTAACAGGCGAAATATTTTTTTTCTGAGTTCTCTAACGCGTACAAGTTTCCCATTTCTGCGTTGGAGACTACAAAATATATTCTGAAATTATATGTGCTCTATTACCAGTATGGTCGCTGATAAGCGGTTTCACGGCTTTACCTATATTTGGGATTAAACAGATCTACAACGATGTCATGTACGATGCTCTCACCTTTTTCTTGACCAGGAGTTCCGGTTGCCAAAGTGTTGCTGAGTCTGATATCGCAGAGACTGCTGCAGTCTTCCAGTCTGACCCAGTGTAACGGCATCGGCTTGCCCTGCTGAAGCACCTCGAGAATTATCAGGTCTAAAAAGTTCCCTCATCTCACTTTCCACGGCGCTGTAAGCAACTGTAGGTGCAGATGCACCTGTCCGCTGCTGTTCAAGGGACAACGACAGGGACGTAACGAGTTCAAGAGATGATAATATAGTTCTTATCACCCCAATGGCACTCTGTAATACTCGCGTCTCCACGCCACTGTCCATGCTAATTGACATCTAAAGGTGAAATGTACGTGGGCCTTACAGCCGACAGCCAATCACAGCGTGATTAATGACCCACCTTCCTTTTCTACTATACACCTTCTGTTTCCACTACACGGAAGGATCTACCATGGGGGATCAGGCCTTCTGTTCTGCTGCCCCTCACCTATGGAATGCCCTCCCTGATCATCTGAGGGCACCACAGACTACTGAGCACTTTAAAAAAGCACTTAAAACATTCCTATTTAGCAGAATATACTATTGACCTCAGTAGCTGCTTTTCATCTTTTATATCTGTGTTCTTATGATGCAAGTTTTATGTTAGGTTTGTAGTTTTTACCATCTCCTAGGTTTATTTCTTGATTTAATTTTTTTATGTTAGTTTTTTTAGTTTTGTGTTAGTTTGTTAGTTTTTACCTTTATATCTTCCAGATATATTTTTTGTTTTTATTCTGTGGCACTTTGAGATTGTCTTAAATGTGAAGTGCGATACAAATAAAATATATTATTATTACCTGTTTCCTGTTGTTTTCGGCTTTTCTTGTGTATTTAGTTCGCGTTTGAGTCAGTATTCCCCAGTCCAGTCAATGAAGTGTTGCTGTGTTGCTACCTTCCTGAATAAACCCCATTGTTTGCCCGTATTCACGGCTCGATTGCCGGATTCCCTGCTTGCCCGACACGGATCATATCAGATGACCGGACTTCACAAGAAGACATCTCTGCTCACCAACACTGAATACAGCAGCCTGGTCAGCAAGGCACTTTATTTATTGCAGCAGCCTGAGGTGCAGGACGAACCTGCTGCCTGCACCCTGGCCACTCATACGGGAGAGATCTGCTGAGGCGCCCCCTGCTGGCCACACGCCTGAGATTCCTGCTGCAGTCCTGCCTGCAGCTCCGCTTCTGCATGCAGCTATGCCCAAGGTGCCTGCTGCTGCACCCCCTGCTGGCGGCACCTTTCTCCGGCTGCCACGCATGCAGCCCTCATGCATGATGCAGCTGCTCTACTTGAAGCGCCTGCTATGGCCCCGCCTCCGCCTGCAGCTGAGCCTGAGGCTCTTGTATCTGCTCAGACGTCTCTGTTCCCACGTCTCTGCTCCGCCTGCGGCACCGCCTGCTGTTGCCGCCACGCCCGCGGCACCGCCTGCTGTTGCTGCCATGCCCCTCTCATCTGCTCTGCCCATCCAACCCCCTTACTGGCCAAGACTCAGTCCCGACTCGCCCTACTCCTGAACTCTCTGTCCCCGGGGAGGTCCCGGACTGTGTCACCATGGCTCCCCCTCCCATGGCAGAAGGAGAGGAGGAGCTCGAATGGGACCCCTTGGGGATCTATCTACTGGGCCCCAATGACTCTGGTGGTGGACAGACTCCTCCACCAATGCCCCAACAAGGTGGAACCCAACTGGGTCCCTGCTTTTCTGTGTCCCGGAAGGGGAGGGGACACAAACATCGGACCCAGATCCCACCTGCCCTGTGCCCTGGCTCACCTGAACGTCCCCTGGCTATTGCTTGGTGGCTGCCTGCGAGCCCTCTTATGGGAGGAAAGCAGGCACAAAATCATTTGGTATTTTGACAATGTGTACACATGCCATGGAAATGAGCAATGCGCCGGTACGAAACTAGCAAAACTACTTTGTGTTGCTCTTTGCACCAGTGGAAATTAGAGCCCATCGTCTGAGAATATAAATAAAATTTGCTAAATTGTTTGTATTTCACCTCAGCAAGTATTACTTCCATATTGCAAGTCCAACCATGTATTGTATAATGTGCATTGTAAGTGTTTTTATATTATTATTGTTATTGCTATACACAACACAATTTAAACACATCTATGAAATCCATTGTTGTTTTTGACAATGAATTAAATTAAATAAATAAGTTTTTCACTTTGTTTTGTTTTAGGAAAAGAAAATCATGGCCAACCTTACCGAGAGCTTTGATTATGACTACACAGAAACTGCTGTTTCGGATAAATTACAGGAAGAAGCACAAGAAATAGAAATAATAACGTACATGTATACAGGGATTTACAGCACCACCATTCTCTTGGGAGTACCATTAAATATTCTGGTCATCATCACTCTGTTCGGTAGAATTAAGAATTATGAAGCTTCCATCTGGCTCTTGGGCATGGCCATCTCAGACCTGATCTTCTGCCTGTTCCTGCCGTTTCATATTGTCTCTGCATGGGACAACTTCACCTGGAGGTTTGGGTGGATACTGTGCAAGCTGAATTCATTTGTGCCATTCATGTCCATGTATTTGACGGCCTTCATTCTTTGCTTCATGAGCCTGGAGCAGCTGATCTTCAACAGATTTTCTTGTACTAGCTGCAGGTTTAATGCATCACAAAATATTTTACTGATGTCTTGGTTTGCTGCAGCTATCCTGAGCTGCCCATCCCTGCTCTTCAGAGTAGTTCAGAACAGGAGGAACGGGGAGGTGTGCATGGACAATTATGAGCATGGAACCACCGGGCTGGTAACCACAGAGGGGCTAAAGAGAAAAAGCACTGTTCTGTACATGCGATTCATCTTTGGAATCATACTCCCGGCAGCTTCAGCAGCCATCTGTTTTTGCTTATTGGTCTTGAAGAGGAACAGTTTCCGAATTAAGTCATCTGTGAATTATCGCATCAGAAAGGCCCTGGTCATTAGTCACTGCCTGTGCTGGCTGCCTTGTCTATTTCTGCCACTCTGGCAGTACCACTCAACTACAGAAATTCCTGCCAAATTCGCAATTATCGTACCTGTTAGCAATGCACTTGCAGCCATAAGCGGGTGTATCAAGCCCATCATCTACATCACTATTGGTGACAGCCTTTGCCTTCCTTGGATGAAGGACGGTTATGCCACAACTTCAGATGGCCAATCAAAATAATCCATCATTCAACTTAGAAAAACTTGGATACTGTGCAGGTAAGTATAAATCAGAAATGTCATTAGAAATTACAATACTGACATCAAATGATATATAGGCATAACCTCTGTACTTTTTCTAACCTCGATATTGGAAAATTGTGTTTACCTATGTGTTTACTTAAGAATGAATGCCATCAACATTTTTGCCAGTCAGGCTGCTTCTGCTCTTTTGCCTGCTCTGTGTTGTATGTCTGCACAGGACCGAATTTTTTGCCTATTATGTCTTGACCCGCTCGCTCCTGGAAAAGCTTGTCACATAATAATAATCATAATAATAATAATAACATTTATTTGTAATGGGCATGTGTCATACCCAATGCCCTCTTCATTCACCAACATCAATAAAAGTTTGGTAAAATAACAAAAAACTCAGGAATGTTTCATTATTTTAGTTCTTTTTGCAGGATGCCATGAGTTGTCTCTATTCTCCAGCTCCTGCATTCAAAAGTGAAAATGTATCTCGTGCCAAGCTCTATTGCCACGGGTTCAGTGGGATTGCAGACATCTACTCTGTGGAGCAGGCATGGTTCAGGCAGTTCCTTCACACACACAGTGGACAGCGACAGGTGAAGATAACGTTTTACTAGAATAGGCATGTGTTTTAATACATGTTTTTTCCCAACGATTGCATGATTCTAGCTAGAATGTTTGGAAGGCCGTACAGCCAGCTGTTATGTAAATTCCGAGTTCCTAGTTGGAAATTTCAACTGGAACACCTTCTCAAGTCAGAATTCCAACTCGTGAACTCAGAAGAATCTACACAACCCCAAGCTCAGAATTCAAGATGGCTATACTCTTTATCAACAGAAGTCAAAGCTGTAGTTTTAATCTGTTTATTAGCATTTTTGTCTTATTTGTGGCCCATTAAGTCACATATACACAGTACTATCCAACTATCCACAGTTGTATACACAGTACTGTCCAACCACTATCTGTGGACTTGTTGCTATGGTGTTTTTTTTTTCCAGGGCCGATAATTAATCCCAGTCCAGCTATGGCAAGCATTGTTGTCATATGTAACCCAGCTTGCTATGGAGTGAATGCATCCTACCGCATATTAAGCTCATTTAAGCCAATTAGAACAAAGTGCATGGTGCAGCTTTTTGAGAGTGATATCTTTTAATATGGTGTCAAAGGTACCGTATACATCGTTATCAGTGATGCGCGGGTCAATGTATAAACAACCCGAACCCGACCGACGTTTTCAATAACCCGCCCGCAACTCGGAC
>JAABNY020000039.1:36935013-36955226 GCA_015164015.2 Brevimyrus niger | reverse complement strand
AACCCAGGCGGAGACTCGAACCCGAGTCCCAGAGGTGTGAGGCAACAGTGCTAACCACTGCACCACCATGCCGCCCCTGTACTAAACATTATATACATAATTTAATTTTTGTGTTCGTCAGACACTACAGCAAATGATAAAGGTCACTGTACCAAGAAGGAAAAGTAGGATTCTGCTATAAAATTCATATTCATTCAGTTAATTCACAGTGTGTACGCTATGTAAGCCCAGTAATGCAGAATACCTTGCTAATTTGGGCATTTAATACTTGAACCATCCAAGTGCTTTGACCTGACTGATGACTTCTCCACCACAAATACCACCGTTGTAACTAAATTATTATACTAACTTTTTACCTGCTGTAGAGAACTAAGACTGGGAAAGAGAAGAAGTATGAAAAGAAGGCCATAAACAAGCAGAGAAGAAAGGTGAAGACCCTTGACTGAGGAAGAAGAGTAATGGCTCAAATTTAATTGGAATCCATCTCTGCCTGCTTGTCCATGGCAACACAATCTTTGCATCCTGATAACAGCTTAGTAATAGCATATTGATAGTGTTATCTATTGAAAAATGTAGACTAAAACCTGTTATGTGCCACAGTCCACACAATGAAAAAAATGCCTATATTAATCCACATTCTCTACCATAAACTCATAAACTATCAGACTAATATCTTAACACACTTCCTCCTACTTTTAAACTAGTTAAAACCAGTTTTGAACCATATCATCATAGATAATTGTGATGATGCAATAGTCTAAGAAACAATTTCCACCCTAGGTTCAGAAGAGCAAGAAAAGGACCATATAGGGACAGCGAGCATCAGGTCCCAGGGACCGAGCAGGAAGAAGGACCAACCAAGCAGGGTGTTCATTTCACACTTAAAAGCACCCTTTTTTGATTTGTAAGACCATGGTAATTCTGTTAAAACCACATAGTGGTGTAAGGTTCCTGCTTCACTGAAATCACCTGAGATGCTAATGGCAGAGAGGAATCAATTCTTGCCTTCCATTTGTCAAAGACATGTCACTCAAGAATTCCTTCGGAAAGCCACGTTTGGTGTATCATGGTAGGGGCCCTTAACATTTATAAGTAGCTTGTCAGCTGCTCATTTGGGTGGGGTTGTAAGATGATATTGCTGGAAGGTAGTGGATTCACTCATACTGAACAGATTCACGAGCCATCTTTAGGCCACACCAGACATTAAAGGAATTGAGGGAGAGGACAATTGCAGGAAAGATGTAAGAAAAGAATGAATATGTAACAAACTGCAGCAGATGTTTCTGGGATAGCTTAGAATCCTAAGATGCTACATTCAGCTTCGCATAGCTATAACAGAAACAAGGCAATACAGTGGAACCTCAGATTACGAGTAACGCAGTTCACAAGGGTTCTGCAAGACGAACAAAGGTTTTTAATAAATTTTGACTTGGAAACTGAGCAAGATCTCGCATTACGAGTATTACGTATGAACTTTGTCTGTCGAGCGTCACGTGATCACAACTGAGCCTCACAACTCTCGTCTCCCTCACACCATCCACGATTCTTTTTAAAAGTAAAGTATATGTTAATTTGTTTTACATATATTTTACTTTATATTTTGTATTAAGGGGTTGCATGGTGGTGCAGTGGTTAGCGCTGTTGCCTCACACCTCTGGGAACCGGGTCTGAGTCTCCGCCTGGGTTACGTGTGTGGAGTTTGCTTCATGTCCCGAGGTAACCAGCAGAATTGGGGGGGGAGGGTAATATCTTACACTGTGAGCCCCTTTGACATTTCTGGCTAACTGGGCTAATCTCATTCGCCTTCTCTCACAAGGGAAGGATCCTCCACGACTGTCACACCACAGATCAACTTCGTCTTAATCCCCTTAGTCTACCTGCATGTCAATAGGGAAGACGATGTGTTAGTGAAAGGGGTAATTACAGTTCCTATGTATCTGACATATTACTGAAAAGCGAGGTGACTTCAGATAATTCTCACTTTTAAGGTTCATTGGTTTTCCTGGGGGAAGAAAATTGACCAGTGGTGGCAGCAGTGGGGTGCATATAACAAGTGTAACAGTAGAACCACTGCATTTAATGACCAGATAATACGGAGGCCTCACAAGGGCTTAATTCTTTCACAGACCATTTGTTCTGTCTGGGCGCATTGGAACAACCTGTCCCCAGCCCGGAACCGTGTGTGAAGAAGATATCAGCTAGCGTGCGATTCTATAAATAAGTTCTTATTAGAAATGTTACTATTCAGTGCCAAAGCCCCATCCTGCAAAAAAAGAATTGAGTTTTTTGAGTCTTTGACTTTAATCTTGACCTAGAGCATCACTCACCCCGGCCATCGGCAGACTCTTTGATGGTCCGCGCCTTGAGGTCAGGGTTCCAACCCTTGGTGTGGTCGCTCCCTCTCTCATGCACCGTGCCATCCTTCATCCAGGAACTGCCAGTCTGCCCGGTCGTCCCATGGGTGCCCTTGCCAACCCCGCCAGCAGATCCACCGGCCACATTCCATGCTATGTTTGGCTGAGTAGAGTCATCACTTGTGAAGACCGCATGGAGGAAGACCAGGCTACCTGCCATCAGGTATAGCAGGAAGAAGGTGAAGAAGCGCACAGGCTTCCTGTGGAAGCAGCGCTGCAGCCTGCGCAGGAGCCGTGCCATCCTGGGTACTGCCTGTGCAAACAGCAGCTATGGAGTTTAGAAACAAAAAAGATGCAGACGAAAAACAAGCAAAACAGCAAATTTAGGATCCTCTGCTCTCACAGCAGTTTAATCCTGTTCAGGTGGGGTAAAAGTAGAGATGTGGAACAATCCTGTCCCTCCCCCCACCTCCCCCAGGTGGAGAGCGCCTCCAGATTCTGGCCACACCAGCGTTCAGCCAGTCTATTTAAGTTCGGGCCGCAAGCCCGGAAGCCGGCGCCGATGAAGAGGCCATATCCTGAAAGACGATCGCTGGGGGGACAGTCTGCCCCCCCCCAGACAATAGCCTGTGGATGTGCAACCGGTGTGTTTATTTTTTTCCCTATTCTCCTCTGTCTCTCCAGAGAGATGGGAAGAGCTCTGTCTTCACTGGCCAATGAGGCGCCAGGCCTGCTTGATCGCTGCGTCGCCCCTGATCATTCACAGACACCAGTGCCTGAAAGTGAGAGAAATGTGTTAGACCACCAGTCCTCCCCGCTTAACCCAGGCAAAAATACAAAGCCAGCATCCAAACCACAGAACCAATAAAACTCAAATGGTTGAACATGACATACTAGAAAGTTCATGAACTTTAAACTATCATTATTGTCATCTTTCACACTTCGGTCAGATATATGTTAATATATATAATATAGCGCTGGACCATATCAACATTATTGTTGTGAGGCTGTGAGGAAGTGGGGTGCTAGGCAGGCTGTCACGCTATGGACAGGCAGGAGCTTGGCTTGGAGGTAGTGGAACCAGCACTTAGAATCTTTCATGAACATATGGAGAAAGATGACTGGCACTGTTGTAAAATATAAATAGCAATAGCATTAATGAAATTTGCATTCTTAGTGGTCATATGCATATATGATGTCACACATGCAAAACATGAGGTAGCACTGAAGTGCAAAAAAACAAAAACTTGCAGCTCTGAAGCGCAGATACAGCATACAGAATAAAATTTATTTCCGCTGTCATTTCTTAAACTTCTCAAAATCATTTCTCACAACAAAATACAATCTTTTATGTGTAGAATATGGGGAATTTTTGATTTTCTGTACGCTAAACACTAAACGGGTTTTTCTTTAATACTTTGAATAATAAATGGGAAGCAAAGTTATATTTGTCTTTTTCCCATCCATCCTTCCATCCATCCATCCATTTTCTCCCGCTTATCCGAGGTTGGGTCGTGGGGGTAGCAGTCTTAGCAGGCAAACCCAGACTTCCCTCTCCCTGGCCACTTCATCCAGCTCCTCTGGAGAAATCCCGAAATGTTCCCAGGACAGCCGAGAGACAGTCCCTCTAGCGTATCCTGGGTCTTCCCCGGGGCCTCCTCCCAGTGGGACATGCACGGAACACCATCCCAGGGAGGCGTCCAGGAGACATCCTAATCAGATACCCGAGCCACCTCATCCAACTCCTCTTAATGCGGAGGAGCAGCGGCTCTACTCTGAGTCCCTCCCGAATGACAGAGCTCCTTACCCTATCTCTAAGGGAGAGCCCAGCCACCCTGCGGAGGAAACTCATTTTGGCCGCTTGCACTCACGATCTCGTTCTTTCAGTCACTACCCACTCGTGAACAAGACCCCGAGATACTTATACTCCTCCACTTGGGGAAGTACCCCACCCCCGACCCGGAGAGAGCATTCTACCCTTTTCCGGCTGAGGACCATGGTCTCGGATTTGGAGGTGCTGATTCTCATCCCAGCCTCATCATTCCCGGCTGCAAACCAAATCATCTGCAAAAACCAGAGACCTAATCCTGAGGTCACCAAACTGGACACCCTCAAAGCCCTGTCTGCGACTAGAAATAAAAACTATGAACAGAATCGGTAATAAAGGGCAGCCCTGACGGAGTCCAACCCTCACTGGAAACTAAATAAGGAGTCGGCTCTTTCTTTTTTCTTCTTTGTTAATCTGAAAAATGACCCAATCTGTGACTCAATACCATTACATAAGCCAAACCATTAGTTTTGTGATCCGTTGTGCCCATAAACCATCACAGCAAGCTTAGTGAACACACTTCTTACATTGCAACTTATATGGCACGTTACGGGTTTCATTATAGCTGTGTTTTAAACAGTTCTCACAAATACAGATGGTCCCTTAGTTACAAGGGAAGTCCAATTTACAATTTTTTGATCTCACGATGTGATTTCGGTATTAAAAAAATGGTAAAATACACATACATTTTAAGATTCACGGGCAGGCATTGCTGGCAGGCAGGCATAGCAGCGCATCAGATACAATATGTTGGGACACTGCTGGTACACATCGCCCGTCTTGTGCCTCACTCTCGCCAACATCTCACGGAGTGAAGTTGTTTCGGTGATAAAGCGTGTATTTTTTTCTGTGTTTTAAGTGTTTCAATGCCTACTTTCTTAAGGACATAAAGCGAGTACTGGAAGTGAAAAAAGCATCTGCTTTGGTGCATTGTACGACCATCACAAGGAAGAGGGTAGGACCTTTGGAAGAAATGGAGCAGTTACTGGTGACGTGGATAGAGGATCAGACACAAAAGTGTATACCGTTCAACCTCCTGACGATCCAAGCTGAGGCATGTACGCTTTTCAGTGAGCTCAAGAAATGTTTCAACAACCCTACTTACAAGCAAGAATTTTCAGCATGTCATGGCTGGTTTTAGCAGTTCAAAAACCGTCATAAATTCCACAATGTGAAGATAAGCAGTGAAGCAGAAAGCACTGATGCGGAAGAAGCCAAAGAATTCAAGGAAAAACTACACAAGATCGTCGTTGGTGAAAATTACCTGCTGAAGCAAGTGTTCAATGAAGAAGAAACTGGCCTTTATTGAGAGCAAATGCCTGAACAAACCTATATCCATAAAGAAGTTACAACAATGCCCATATTTAAAGTTATTAAGGATAGACTGACTCTACTTCTTGGGGAAAATGAAGCAGAGTATAAACTGAAGCCATTCATGATCTATCAATTTTGCAAATCCAAGGGCATTTGCAAAAATCAGCAAGAATATGCTACCAGTTTATTACTGGCATAATAAGAGAGCATGGATGACTGCAGCCCTTTTCGAAGATTGGTTCATGAACTGCATTATTCCTCAGTACATTCGTGATGCTAATCCCAATGTAAGAGTTGTGTTCCTACCCCCAAACACAACTTCCCTCATACAATTAATGGATCAAGGTGCCATGGCTACATTCAATGCATATTATCCAAGGAATACATTGGGACATGCTGTAGATGCTACAGAAGACAAGGAGCTACAAACTTTTTGGAAAGACGTGCAATGCCTTACAGAACTTAGCAAGAGCAAGGAAGGAGGTGACAAAAGAATGTATGAGCAGAATCTGAAAAAATCTATTATAAGTATCTGTTGACACATTTAAGGGTTTCAACAAAGATGATGCAGTTTCGGAAATTAATAAGAAGACTGTGTCACTCAGGGAAGTTTAGAAATAGAACTCATAGAAGTGCATGATGGTAAGCTTACATCAGAAGAATTAACTGAACTTGCAGAAGAGAGATAGAGAGCAAAGGAGGAAGAAGAAGAAATTGAAGAACAGCCACAGAGAAAGTTTACCAAGAAAAAACTGTGGGAAGCATTTTCCTTTATCGAGAATGCATTGAAATGTTTTGAGAAGATGTCAACTTTGAACGTTTCGCTACAGTAGAGAGGCAAGTCCAAGATGTTCTTGCATGTTACAATCTTATTTATAATGAAAGAAAATGCACTGTGCAATCTACAATGGGCATCTTTTTAAAGACAACATGTGCCATAGCCTTCTACCCCCAATTACATTGGAGTATTGACCTTCTACTAACTATAATGTAACTGAAGTAGCAGTGGCACACGTTTTTAAGAAAAGCAATTAGGGAAACAAAGGGGTGTGCAACAGTTGCCATGAGCCCAAAATGCTAAACCACCATGTCATTACAGCTGAAAGAACTTGTTATATGTATGTATGTATGTGTAATATGATCAGACTCCTTTTTCTTATTAGCTGTAAAACATAGAAACATGCTATTAAGTGGAGGCAAACTCCAATGCAGTTAACACCAATGTAACAAATCAACTTCTTAACTGGCGTCATAGTACTGATTAGCACCATTTGAGACAACCCGATTTTGTCAACCCCGTGTTCGCAAATTAACTCCGGGTTATATCTGATTTAGTTAAACCCCCTTACAGGCCACAGAGCTGCCAGTTTTTGTGTTTTGCACTTCAGAGCTGCAGGTTTTCATGTTTGTACATTTTGCATCTGCACCTCAGGACCACAGGTTTACGTCTTTTTTTTGCATTTTCTGCTTGTGTTTTACACTTCAGAGCTGCAACTTCTGGATTCCAAGTTCTCTTTCTGTTTTAATGTTTGTTGCATCTACACCTCAGGACCACAGGGTTTTTGTTTTCGTATGCACTTCAGGGCTGCAAGTGTTCGTTTTTATGTTTTGTTTTTCACTTCAGTGCCACCATTAAAATACCTTTGTCATTTGTCCAAAGAGCATGACTAAAGGTTGTCAACCTTCACAAATTTGGTTATGGCTAAAAGAAAAAATAAGATTTATTTTTTAACAGTCAATGTGCTCCATTAATATATATAAATATTTAATAGGTGTAGAGCAATTGAAAATTTGCCCGGAAGCAGATCAGCATACTACCCCTGCACATATCTAAATCAACTCAGAAATATTTGCAAGAACACAAAATCAAGGTGTTGTTAATGACGCCTTCTCCCGTCACTCAAACCTGCAACATCCTGATTGCATTCTCAGCTTCAAGGAGATTTAAATTGACAGTGGTACACAAATGGGCCTTTGGTAATGCAGAATGTACTTCAGGGCATTCAAATTCAAAATGGAAACCAGGCACCATTACAGATAAGGGAATTGAATTTCCCCACAGTTCCAGCTACAGCACCCAGCTAGCTGGTTTAGCCAATTACAAACTGCATGATTTAAAAAAGCAAATAAATGGACTCTGAGTGAAACAAGCCAAGAGATGGACTATTACATTGACTGTGCTGCCCCTACTGGATTTCACTGAAAATGGACCAACAATTTAGTTCCAATGGTCAAACTAATTTGAGTCAAAAGATTAGTTCTTCTTCCCCTGACCCAATAAGTTACCAACAAGTTCATGGGAAAGCTGAGATTTAGTGGAAAACTAGCTTAAACCTAAATATGCAAACAAGAGCACAATATAGTGGACACTGGAGATTGTTATTTTTGAAACTATGTAGTTTTATTATTATTTCCTAAATACTGTGGATGAAGCTGCAGGACAAATGAAACCAAGAGCCCACAATGTCAGCGCAGTGCATTTTGGATAAACACAGGCAGCTGACAGTGAATCAGGCAGAAGGAGAACCATACAACTGTTAAAGGGAACAGGACATGTTTTTATGCTGCTCTTCTCTGCATTGTGTCACCACAGATTGCATGATTGGCAGTTCTGCAATGCCAGCACTTGGGAAATGCTCGGCTTTAGGGCAAAATTAACCAGGTTAACACAAAACAGCCAAATTTCCTCTGTTTCATAAACAGAATACGTCCTCTGTTACTTCTGTCTTTCAACTTACTCAGGTTTCGATAAGTGCAATTGTGGGGGATAAACACTTTTATCTGCTGGCTAATTAAGTTATCCACCACTCTTCCAATTAATCATCCTCATTAATCCACTATGTCTTCACTCTTTAAATAAAATGTACTTTCTGGGCACATCCATTTTCGTCACCGATTGCCACGCACACCGTCTTTGTATTAGCAAATGAGGTAATAGCCCACAAATCACACAGTGTCAGCCGTTTTCATGGCTCTACAAAAGCCACCTTTGTTCTCAAGTGGCACCAATGCACTAAACAGACAAGCACTCTGGCTCAAGAGACAGAAGGAAAGATTTTATTACCATTACCACTCGTAGGATCAGGTGTCCACAAGATGTCTCTCACAGTGATGTTAGTCACTTAGTAAACCCCAAAATTACTCCATTATGCTACATATCTATGAACTGCAGTAGAAAACTCCACTCACAGAGAGCAGAGGGGAATTCAAACTCACAGTCGAGGAGGTGTGAGGCTACTGTGCTGCCCACTGAGCCACGTACACACATAAACATAACATTTAATCTAAGCATACTAATGTTCACAAATAGCTGTGGCCACACAACTGCACAATCAATCTAAAAGCACATTCAAGTGTTCACAGGAGTAATCTCAGAAGGTTATCTTGAGGAACACAGTGTTTTTTCAGTTTAGTGTTGCTTTGTGCTTGTGAAGCTGTCAATCAACAACAGTTAAGCACTGGTTAAGCCTTTACTATGCTTTATGATGTACAGCTTACCCAGAGCAGAAGTTGCCATATAAACTAATACAGGAACTCAGCACATAAGGATATTACATAGAGAGTAACCCTGTGATATCCACTCATATGGTCTCACTACACATTGTAGTGTTCAGAGAACCCTTAAAATCTCTTGCCATAGAAACAGTTAATCAAAGGCTCAGTTAATCACATGAACCATGTATGCCTTATATACTGTTTGAAAGTGTGTGTTTTAATTTTTAAAACCGTTAAAAAACACTTTAAAAACCGGGATAGGAGAATGTCTGCAGCGTGTCGACTGAGGACTTGCAGCCTTGTCTCCCGTACACTATGTTGTCATCAATGATTTACATCCTGTAACATTGTGTGAGATGTGTGTACCTGACTGACCAGCTGATTTTAAACATGTAAAGAAAATAGCAGGCCTGTTCTGTCAGGAAATAAACACACATTCATGTGGGAAAAAGGAGACTCCATCTTTACAGTACATGCACTTGGGTGCAAACAGAGGTCAGGCAGGTTCACTGCATGACTGGAAAGACTTTTCTTTCTTTACATAATTCCATTACAATCACTGACATGCACTGAAGTGCACTTTTCTATAGGTTTTGAACGTGTCTCAGTGTAACATTTACCCAGCAGTGCCATCCTGTCTGGGGTTTACCACAGCCCTGCGCTGACAGGAGAGCATGCAGATCCCCTGAGACTCTGACGAGGATGAACGGTTGGAAAATGGTTGAAAGAGAAGATGGATACATGTAACAAAATATTTCTGTACATTCCAACAGATATTAAAAACTGTTATCCTATCATGTACTGTAAAAATGCTGAATAATACTAGTATTTTTATACTAATACCACAGCTAAATTTCCACTTAATACTGTTGATTTTGTTTCAGGAAAGTAATGTTATGAGTTATGATGCCTTGGGCCCTTTAAGCATGGCACTTAACCCAAATCGTTCCGGGGCAGTTGCACATTGGCGTACTCCAACATGCTCTCACCTGTATACAGCTGTGGACACATTTGTTGGTACCCGTCCACAAAAAAACAAAAAGAAAAAAAATCTCTGAAACAGACAAAAATTTAATGGCATCCCTTATTGTTTATTACGTATTTAACACAAATCAGACTTTGCTTTTGATTATTGATTCAGCTGAATATTTTATATAATTAAACAAGTCAAAATGGCATGAATTCCTTTTTTAATTAATACCTTTAATTTAATATTTTGTGGCACCACCTTTTGCAGCAATCACTGTCCACAAGCGATCTCTGTACTTCAGAATGTGACGTCTGCATTTGCCAACTGGTACTTTGGCCCACTCTTTCTGAGCAAACTACTCAAGCTGCCTCAGGTTTTGAAGGGTGGTGTCTCCACATTGCAATTTTCAGGTCTTTATATAGATATTCAATGGGATTAAGATCTGGGCTTATGGAGAAGTCCAATGTTTTTTTCCCCTCAGCCATTCTTTTATGCTTTCAGTTGAATGTTTTGGGTCATTATCTTGTTGGAGGACCCATGACCTGCAACTGAGGCTGAGCTTTCTGACACTGGGCAGTATGTTTCACTCCAGGATGCCTTGGTAATATATATATCCATATATATATATATCATGGAACCTAGCCACAGAACCACTTTCAGCAGTATATCTGAATCTTCAGGCCAAACTATTCCCTGAAGCTAGCACCCACCAATAAACATTTAGCAACCAAGCTCCCCACAATAAACTCAAACTTGACAAAGCACTGTAAGATTTCCTCCACTTTCTTGAATCTTACACAGAGATTGTGAAAAATGGGCCTCTTGTATGTGCTCTTTTTCATCATTGTTCATTTATTATGATCTATTTTTGATTGCTGTACTTTGGGGCTGTACCTTGCCCCAGCCAAAGACAAAACCTTAGTGTAGATGATAAAGACATTACTCCACCTGGGTAAGGGGCCCCGCCAAAAACACAACACAAAAATTATGACTGGTAAGTGTAAAATGACTCTTAAAGATGATTTTTAAAATGACTGTTTTTACAGACAAAAGCAGCTCAGGCAGACTTGTTCCTCACTGAGGAACAAACGTTAAGTGGGGGAAAGGGCACAGACATTAGTTTCTTCTAGAGCAGTCTGAACATGGCATGTCCCAAAAAACGGTCATTTTGTCCAGTTTTTTTTTTGTTCATTCAGTATTCAACCAATCATATTGGTGTATTTGCAGTAACTTTAAAGAGCTGGTGTGCAAAATCTCTTCCGGCAAATTCCTTCCCCTTGTAATGTTCATGAATGTTTTAAAAAAGGTACACTTTTTATTATTTAAAAAATTGTTTACATGTACACTATATGGACAAAAGTGTTGGGATGCACCTCTTAGTCATAGTGCCAGTGCTGTGTTGCCTCAATAACTGCAGAGTGCCAAACTTTCTCTGGTATTAACCCCAGCACAAAAACTGTGTGCTTCATGGATTAAACATCCATGGCTGAGCAGCTGCATGCAATGGGATGATGGTATGGGGTTGTTTGAGGTCAGTGAAGGGAACGCTTAATGATTCAGTATCCATCCATCCATTATCTACCACTTGTCCGGGGTTCAGGACGCAGGGGTAGCAGCTTCAGGAGAGATACCCAGACCTCCCTCTCCCCAGCTACCTCTACCAGCTCCTCGAGGAGGACGCCGAGGCATTCCCAGGCCAGCCGAGAGATACAATCCTTCCAGCGTGTCCTGGGTCTGCCCTGGGGCATCCTTCCGTTAGGATATGCACGGAAAACCTCTACAGGTAGCCGCCCAGGAGACATCATGTCCAAACCACCTCAACTGGCTCTTTTCGATGTGGAAAAGCATCTCTACTCTGAGACTCTCCTGGATAACCGAACTTCTCACCCGATCCCTGAGGGAGAGCCCAGACACCCTGCAGAGAAACCTAATTTCAGCTGTCTGTATTCGCGATCTCATTCTTTCGGTCATTACCCATAGTTCATGACCATACAGTAGGTGAGGGTAGAGACAAAGGTGGAGCAATAGACTGAGAGTTTTGCCTTTTGGTTCAGTTCTTTCTTAGCCACAAAAAACTGGTTAAGTGCCTGCAAAACTGTAGACACCGCTCAGATTTGTCTGTTCAGCTCCCGATCACACCTACCCTCACTCGTGAACAAGACCCCGAGATACTTGAACTCCTCCACTTGAGGCAGTACCTCTTCCCTAACCTGAAGAGGGAAATCCACCCGTTTCCGGCTGAGTACCATGGTCTCGGACTTGGAGGTGCTAATCCTCATCACCGCCGCTTCTCCCAAGGTACATTGGAGATCCCCAGCAGATAAAGCCAACATGATGATATCAGCCTCAAAAAGCAGCAAGGGAATCCAAACTGGACACCCTCAACACCCTGGCTACGCCTAGAAATCCTGTCCATAAATATTATAAACAGGACCGATGACATAGGGCAGGAACACATCCAACTTATTACTGGCAATGAGGACCAAGCTTGTGCTCCGGTAATACAGGGACCGAATCACTCACAACAGTGGAGCTCAGACCCCATACTCCCAAAGCACCCCCCACAGAACACCTCGGGGAACCCGGTCATAAGCCTTCTCCAAATCCACAAAACACATGTCTACTGGATAAGCAAATTCCCAGGCCCACTCCAGCACCCTTGCAAGGGTATAAAGCTAGTCCAATGTTCCACAGCCAGGACAAAAACTGCATTGTTCCTCCTGAATCTGAGATTCGACTATTGATCTCACCCTCTCCTCCAGTACCCCGGAATAGACTTTCCTAGGGAGGCTGATAAGTGTGATATCCCTGTGGTTGGAACACACCCTCTGGTCTCCCTTCTTAAAAAAGGGGAGCACCACCCCGGTCTGCCAATCTAACGTCATTTTCCCTGACCTCCACGCGCTGTTCAGAAGGCGTATCTCAGATGTATCTGAGGCAGAGTTCAGGAGGTCCTCAAAGTATTCCTTCCACCTCCGGGTGATGTTCGCAGGTGAGGTCAACAGCACCCCCTCCCCACCTTAAATAGTAGAAACCAGGAGCTGCTTCCCCCCCCTGATATTCCGGATGGTTTGCCAGAACCTTTTTGAGGCCGATCGAAAGCCACTTTCCATGGCCTCACTGAACTTCTCCCACGCTCGGGTTTTTGCTTCTGTGACCGCCCAAGCCGCGTTCCGCCTGGCCTGCCACTACCTGTCAGCTCCCTCCGAAGACCCCCAAGGCTAATAATTCCCGGTAAGCCTCCTTCTTCAGCTTGACAGCCCCCCTCACCTCTGGTGTCCACCATCGGGTACGGGGGTTAACACCACGACTGGCACCGACCACCCTGCAGCCACAACTCTGTATGGCTGCTTCCACAATGGAGGTCCGGAACAGTGTCCATTCAGACTCAATGTCCCTAACCTCCCCCGGAATGCAGCTGGAATTCTGCTGGAGGTGCGAGTTAAAGCTCCAGCAAACAGGAGCCTCTGCCAGACATTCCCAGCAGACCCTCACTATACGCTTGGGCCTACCAGGTCTGACCGGCTTACTCCCCTGCCACCTGAGCCAACTCACCACCAGGTGGTGATCAGTTGAGAGCTCTGCCCCTCTCTTTACCTGAGTTTCCAAGACAGAAGGCCGCATATCAGATGATACAATTATAAAATCGATCATCAACCTGTAGCCCCGGGTGTGTTCGTACCATGTCCACTTATGGACACTCTTATGCTTGAACATGGTGTTCGTTATGGACAAACCATGAATTGCACAGAAGTCCAATAACAGAACACCACTCGGGTTCAGATCAGGGAAGTCATTCCTACCAATCACCCCCCTCCAGGTCACATTGTCATTGCCCATGCAAGCTAACCAGCATATCACTAAGGCAATCCAAGAAGGCCGAGTATTCTGAACCATCATTCGACGCATAAGCTGACAGTCAGACACCGATCCTCGCCCTGAAGGCGCAGGGAAATAGCCCTCTCGTTCACCGGGGTAAACTCCATTGTTAATGCACCGAGCTGTCGTGTCACCAGTAGCCCCACCCCTGCCTGGTGTTGCTCACCTGCTGCAACTCCAGAAGAAAAGAGCGTCCAGCCCCCCTCCAGGAGATTGGTTCCAGAACCCACACTATACATTGAGGTGAGCCTGACTATATCTAGTCGATATCTCTCAACCTCACGCACAAGTTCTGGCTCCTTCCCCACCAGAGAGGTGACATTCCATGTCCCGAAAGCCAGTTTTGTCAGCTGGGGATCGGACCGCCAGGGCCTCCCTTGGCCACCACCCGATCCACAATGTACCAAACCCCTGACATTCCCCTTGCGGGTGGTGGACCCACCTGGGCACAGTCCCACATGCCTCTTTTGGGCTATACCCGGCCGGGCCCCTTGGGTGAGTTTGGTGTGGAAGAACTTGAATGGCCCACACAGAGCCATGACTTCAACACTATCAAACACCTTTGGGATGAGCTAGAATGGAGATTGTGAACCAGACAACCATGTCTCACATCAATGACTGGCCTCAAAAATACAGACACACTCTAAACTCTTTTGGGAAGCCTTCCCAGAAGAGTGGCAGTTGTTATAGCTGCAAAGGGGGCACCATCTCCATACTGATGCCTATGGACCTTTTTCACTGACATGGTTTATTATAATAATGCATATCCATAATGATGCACTGGTCAACATACTGTAGAGGAGTAGAGTAGCAATGAAGAGGATCATGTATTGATGGGTGATTTGGTGAAATTTTATCCTAGCCAATTACAATTGTATCCTTGGTACACATATGAGTAGACCACCTAAACCAAGACCAGAGGGTATCGAGACCAAGACCAAGACTAAGATAAAGACAAAGACAGAACGAATCAAGACCAAGACAAAGTTGAGACCAAGATCAAGAACGAGACCGAAAAAAAAGACTCCCTTAACTTTTGTGTGCTGTTGAAGACTGACATGACGGGTACTGACTGGTCCCAAAGTCATCTGGTACGCGACTAGTGGTGGCAGCTCTGCGACAGTGATGCGGGCTTTTGGTACCTGTGGGTGCACCAGCAGGAAGTGAAGCGGCGGTGAGAAAGCAGGCCCCTAAGAAGATCGCCGGTTCCCACTCCTGTCTCCGCTCTCTTCTTTCACCAGCGATGGCGGGTTGTTAGAGGCGAGGTCACCTCAGAGGGAGCGAGTGACTGGAGCCGCCCCACCATTACCCTTGCCACCAGCTGCCGGAGGTTCTCGGTTTACTTCCGCGATGCAATGCGCATTCCCAGAGGGTGACATCTCGCTTAGGAGAGTTGTCTTTGAGATCAGCCATTCTGTCGTGTTGGCAAGCAGGCGAGCGGGGAAGCAGGCGAGTCGAGCCGGTAATACAGGCCAACAGGGTTTATTGAGAAATCCACAGGACAATGATAGATGAACATCAATGTCTGATCTGGGGAAACTAAGTACACTAAATACACGAGACAGACTGAACATAACAGGCAACAGGTGATTACAATCGGGAAGTAACATGAGGTAACGGGAGGTGCATGGCACACATGAGGATCGGACAATCCTGGGCGATACCTGGTTTAAAGCATAGTAATTGTATTCTTTGATTACTGCAACCAACAAGCAACCTTTGAGATATGGACTGCAAACAGATGTAAAGGCAATCAAAAACAATTTGAGAAAGGCCCTTCTGTTTGGAGGCACAAGCAGCCTACAGTTCAGAAACAATTTAAATAGATCCATTGATGTCCGTTGACCATTCTCCAAGGCCCTGGAAAAGAAGTGAGATTGTTTTGCTGCCCACTCCTTTCCTCTAGTGCCTGGGTGACAGACACCACTGCAGACAATAAGGCTTCAAGCCCTATTAGATATCTTCTTCAAAGACTTCTTCAAAGATATCTTCTGAAAGGAGAAGCTCCAGTATTGCCAGTATTACTAAAACTGTCCTGTTTCTACCTAGTCTTTATTAGTGCTGTGGAAAACCTTCTGTTCTTATCTCATTTAACTAAACAGCATCAATCAAGTTCTGTATTTGACTTATTTTTCCTATTATGCAAGTATTGCTCACACAGCAAATATCATGTCTAAGATTCTGTTCAGAACTAAAAACGTCTTCTCCCAAAACATCACCCTTGTTTGATGTAAATTTTTTGGTGTAGCTTTACTTTCTTAAAACATTAACTGCCAAGAAAAAAAGTACTGTAACAACTTTAAAACATTTAAGCTAGAAACAATCTGGCAGAATGACCTTTTTCGATAGCTGATCCCAGAAGTATCTAAAACAGACCCATTAAACAAACAGAACCAAGGGCACATGGGCACTTTGTACTGAGATTAAAATCACAGGAGGCTTCACAGGATTCAGACATTATTCAATATTTCTGTAAAGTAAAATTAATCTTTTTATAAGTTTAATGGCATTTAGATGCCATATCTTTAGAGTAAGTAGTTAGTACGATGGCTACTGATTCTAACTAGATAATTCCTGTGATCATCACTTTTATAAACAATTTGGAGCATACCAAATTCCAGTCTTACTTACAAGCAAAAGTGAATTCATTATTGGGCAACACAGACCCATTGGTGAAATTAGGGCCCTTATGATTTTAGTGATACAGAAAATGCAGACTGAATCATGTAATCAAGTGACAATGGCATTTACTGACAATGGTATTTACTTGTAAATGCGGAATATCACTAAAAATATTTTTGAATCATAACTATGGATGCTGTCAACAAATTGAAACATGTCTAAAAGCAGCTGTATGGCAGGATGCACTACTACCAAGACAAAGAACACAGAACTAAGTTTTTATAAGCAGCCAAACTGAAGAAAAAAAACGAGCCTTTAAGAAAACAAATGTGGATACAAGCAATCGAGACGACACATCATATTCTGAAAACTATGACACTTTTATATAATTTTCTTAGTCTGGCAGCTCACCAAATCTTAAATCCAAAATACATCAAAATACATTCAAAAACAAAACTGAATTTGGAAAAAAAATTAAATGGATTTTGAGAAAAACTAAAATGGTTTCATATTGCCCAATCATCAACTTCACTGTTTAAATGCCCCTTTACAGACCCCGAGAGGCCAGGTGTGTGGATGCATCTGGTCCAGTGCCAGTCAATATGTAGGAGAGCTGTGTAAATCAAATCAGAAAAATACCAGCAGCAAGGTTCACTTAGGATGCCACATGGGGATCGACTGCACTGCCCAAAGGGTAAGACTAAGGCTGGATTTTTAAAAGCCAGAAAATAACACTAAGAAATCACCAAGAAAATACACCATGAAGAACTGCAGGTAAAAATCACAGGAGTCTCTCACACAGAAACAAATTCCCAACACAAACACATTTAAAATGTCTGTTTTTTAATATAAACTAAACAGTGATGAGCAACCAAGTTATCAGCATATAGTGTTGTTTTCGTCAACAAATTTTTTGACGAAATATCTTCATCAACAGACCTTTTTGACGTGACGGAGACGAGACGCAATGTAAATGCTGGTCATGTGACAATAACTATAACGAAAAATATCTTGTAATATTGTTGACGAATAAAAACTAGACTAAATTTGGTTTTACAAAACAATCGTTTAATCGCATTATTATTATTATGCAGTATTTCTGTTTCCTGTGTCTCCCATTCGGGGAGAAGCCTCTGGCTGCAGCCTGCGGGAGGTCGGGGTGGGACGTCCACATCCAACCTGGCCTGCCCTATATCACCCCACGAGTCCGTCAATTCTGTTTGAAGGCACAAGCAGCCTACAGTTCAGAAACAATTTAAATAGATCCATTGATGTCCGTTTGTCCATTCTCCAAGGCCCTGGAAAAGAAGTGAGACTGTTTTGCTGCCCACTCCTTTCCTGTAGTGCCTGGGTGACAGACAAAACTTACTCCAAGTGTATAAATATGTAAACAGATTGCTTAGGTTCAAACGATCAACCATCTGAGACAACATTAAATATTTTCATGTGAGACTTCCAGAAAAATAATGAAAATCCCATATTCTCAGCTTAATAAACCTCAGCATATATGATTCTGAACATAGACTCAGCTTTCTGCACTGACTGGACAGGAAGAGGCCCAGGCAGTTACATTTTTTTTATCACACATACATCTCCCCAGGATTATATTTGAGAAACCATCTGTCACAGCCCATCCTTTTTTCAGCATGAGCTGTTAAACTGATTGAAAAGAATCTAAAGAAGCAATTTTTTGTTGATTTTGTGATTTATTACACTGTAAAATTTATATTACACGTACAGCTTACATTTATTCTGATTGCTTACTGCAATACAAGAATAAGAAGAAGAATATTCTATTACTAAACAATTCTATATTGTATACTCTATTACAATTACTGCAGGAACTACCTCCAAAACAACATTTTGAACTGCAGCAACATCTCCAATTAATCACCATATATGACTTATTTTCCATCACATACATCGGGATGTCCAAAGCCTGTACTGTTTTGGGCTGAGATTTCAGACAATTTGACCCTGTCACTTTTTTAGTCCAATGGGAAATGCTTTTGATGTCATTTCTACCTACGTCCAAGATGCTCATTGCAAAATATTTACACACTTCACTTCTCTTTTTTTCAGTATCAATTCTTGATAATTCACACATTTAGCACATGAGGGAAACATATGTCTAGGACACCGTGATCATTAATCATGTGCTTCACAGTTGTGGCTAAACATTGCACAACTGCGCATGCAGAATTTTTCAGTTGGAACTGGCAATCCTTCTACTTCAACTTCTACAGATTACACAACCCACGGAAACAACAACAATATGCTTTATTATTGATTTAATAACCTATATCACCATTTCCCAGGTAAAACGTTTCTTCATTTGTAAAGCTAACAAGGTTGGACGTTGATTTGGTGTACAGACAGGGGTAGCGGATGGCAGCTTTTCTATCATTTCATGCCATCTACACAGTCATCCTAGTGTGCATGTCCAGGTACAGTTTAATTGTCATTTACAGCATGAATTAGTGGGTATGATACTATATCTGCTGCAGTCTATTCTCCATTCATTTCATTTGTTATTTTTTTCAATTGAATTGTCAGCTTGAGGCTGTTTAAGACAGACAGACCTATATTTAGACTCAGTAAACTCTAGTTTACAACTAGTAAAATGTACTATGAAAAAACATTATGCCAGGACAATGCATAAGTATGCTATGGTCTACAATGTGTGACAAATGGTCACAGGCACAATGAAATACATCACCTGTAGTTTTTCTCCCATGTTTCTGACACTCAGAATATGCTACTTATTTATTTATGGTTTACGAAGTGCAAATCATTTCCCATGGGTGCAATAAAGCACAGCTGGTAGCATCTTTTGACAGCAGAAAAAAGTAAAATATATCGATACATCGACACATTTGGCTACTTTTGGAAATTTCAACACAGCAGGATGACTTCTTAAATAGCTGCATTTGAAGCAGCAATGGGCAATGGTGCCTGGGCAACAGTGTCTGGTGAGAGGGCAGGATTGGGGGGCCACCCAACTGCCACAAACCAGCGATGGTCCATGGGCACCCAAAGCCCTACAGAGCTCAGCTGGCACTGCTCCTACAAAGTACGCTCAGCACAACAAAAGCTGATGTGAAGCCAGGAAGAGGAACTGACCACTGAAGGACATCCTGTCCTCCCAAACTTGCTATTTCTGCTGCTATCGTTCTTTTCCTCCCACTATCAGTATTTCAATATATCCGTCAATCTCTAAGCATTATGTTTCTAAGAAAGTTGCTTAAGCTTTGTCCTAATTTCAAGCAGTTATGAATGTGAGAAAATTATTGCAAGATATTGAGTTTTGTCCTATTACAGAACCATAAACCACGTAATGTTTATTAATTTATCATCATCCGTTGCTGATTTTCATTCAGAAGTCTTCATCTGGGCTTCTAACCTCAGGTGAAAGACTTAATTTAAGTTTTTCTCTCTTCAAATTTGGAGTGTCCCCACAATGTCATAAAAATTGTTTTGATGTTGTGGGGACCATTTATTCAGTCTACAAGGGGAAATTCAATTTTATAAAAATCCATGGCTGCAATCACAACTAAATAGTTTTGTATTTTGCTTTGTTACTTATGGTTAAGGTTAGGGCTGGGTAAGAGTTCTGGTTCTCATTGTTTTGAATTTGGGTTTTTCCCCATAGAAATGAATGGACGGTCCTCCCAAAGATATTAATATAAATGTGTGTGTGTGTGTGTGTGTGTGTGTGTGTGTGTGTGTGTGTGTGTGTGTGTGTGTGTGT
>JAABNY020000039.1:36907261-36923288 GCA_015164015.2 Brevimyrus niger | reverse complement strand
CCTTTATTACATAACACTAGGCTATAAAAAAATGCGGGTCAGGAAGCGGGTCGGGTACAATATATATATATATATATTTTTTGCGGTCCGAGTTGCGGGCGGGTTATTGAAAGCGTCGGTCGGGTTCGGGTTGTTTATACATTGACCCGCGCATCACTGATCCCAATAGCTGATAGAAGCTCCCCCCATCCTGCTCGACCTCAAAATCACCAGCACTGTGCTGGGGAAGTGATTATTAATTTGCATTAACAACCATGCCTGTTATACCGGATCGACTAATCTGCATTAATGCCCAGTGCAAAATTATTGCTGGCGCTGCTTCAGAATTTTACAAAATGTCGTGAAGTAGCAATTACAGAACTGTGCTGAGGGCTTTCGACCTGAAATGAAGGATACAGGATAACGGATGTCACGAGAACTGATACTTCAGTATCAAGTTCATGCCAAAATTCTGAAGGACTGGAGACGGAATTATTCCAGACCCGACAAGAGCAGTATATAATACCAAATATTTGTTGAGTGACCCATAAATAAAATATGTTCATTCACTGTTGATGCTGTTATTCTTTGGCTGCTTACCAATGAACATTAGTTTAATGTTCCATAATGTTCACTGGACGTCTCATGAGAACATCCTAATAACATTTAAATTATTCCCCAGAAAAACGTCTACATTTGTGCAAACATTCGGAGGACATCCTGGGAATTTTATTTTGTTAGCTAGAAAGTTAGGATAATCTAAGTGATTATAAGAACATTCACAATATGACATAATTTTCTATTGATGTTCATGGCCAGCTAATCATTATTATTATTACTGTGTCATGAAATAATGGTCCACTTAACCAAACACTAGCAAACTCAGTGAATCATAATACTGGTAACATTACTTTACGCATGCCAACATACAGCCATGGAAAAAATTGAGAGACCACAGCACAATATTTTGCTCCACTGAATATTATGAGTGTGCATCTATGAATAATGTACTTTTTTTGCAAACTGCAGCCTGGTTCTTCCCTGTTTCTCATTAATGAAGGGTGTCTTAATGGTTTTATGGGATTTCAGTCCTGCTTCTAGGAGCCTGATACAAACTGTCCTAGCAGTGCACTTCACACCTGCACTTAATGTTTCCCATTTCTTTTGAAGGTCACTTGATGTCATCCTCTGATTCATGAGAAATTCTCAGATAAGTTAATGGTCATCTCTGGCATTAGAAAGCCGCTTCCACCCTTTACCTGGCTGGTTTCTGGTCATTCCCAGCGTCTCCTGCTTCAACTTATTCTTGTGTACTGCTGTCTTAGAAATTGTGAACCTGGAAGCAACCTGCTGCTCAGCATAGCCTTGTGCCAGCAAAATCATGATTAAACTGGGATTTAAAAATGTCGATTTGTTTAAAAATATAGAGTGGTCTCTTATTTTTCTCCATTTATTTTCGGCCAGGGGAAACAAGTAAGAAGCATACAGAGTTATCACCAAGTTCGAATTACCACCTGTATACAGCCACAGCTGCCCTTCTGTAACTCCCCTAATACTGAAATGACTGCATTGACATTGTATTTCTTATAGTTATCGTATTGTAGTACAGAGCAATACATGCTTTTCTAAGTCTGTAACAATAAATCTGCTGTATGGCACAAAATCAGTAATAGTCAAGGAACTTTAATGAACAAGTTATCTTTGGATGTTACAGGGAGTGACAGGAAGTCTCTCGGCACAGAGGAAGAGGCTTTCCCATCCGAACTCCGCGCTAATCCTTTGATTACTCAGGTTAACAAATAACCACAGGATCCCAGTGGACCAGCCAAACCAAAACAGAAAATACCACAGGACTCCAAACATGCAAACTTCGTACAACAATCACTGAAGGGAAAACATGGTATGTGAGGGAGGGACAGTGGCTGTTATAGCATTCACAAGGCAGCTAAAATATCAGATACAAATACTAGCTATACAAACAGCCTCTCCATGTAAAAACTGTTACCACGCAACAACTGAGCAAGGTTATAAATAATGGTAACTTATTTATATTCCCAACTAGACCAGGGCCTGTATCAACAAGCCAGATTTTTTGCTTAGCTCCATAACTTGTCGGATTTAAAAGCAGTTTAAATGGAATTTCTATTTGTTCACTAACATTTAGCTCACATTCCCTTAAATCTGATTTTATTCAATTAAGTAAAAAATCCTGGCTTGTGATACAGGCCCCAGAACAGCCATCTGCAAGTGTAACAACCAGTGTTGGGAGTAGCATGTTACAAAAGTAACGGATTACTGTAATGCGTTGCTTTTTGCTGTAACGCAGTAATGTAAGGCATTACAGAAAAAATGGTAATATTTTACTCAGTATAAATGTCAGTAACATGCATTACAATGCATTTTTAACCCGGAATGAAATGATGGGTTTTTTTTTCTTCTTACAAATTCGCCAAAATCACAGAGAGATCAGCAGAACAATGTCCGTGCAAAATGTTTCACTTCTTGTAGTCAGACAGAACAGAGAGATCAGTGAACCTGCAACTGATCTAAAGTGGGATAGTAAATTCTCCAGATGGGCATACGCCCATTATTTTCAGTTTGTGACCTGGGGTTATAAACACTGACGTGGACTTCAAACTGAATCAAATTGACAGAAAACAATCGGGGTTGCATATGTAGTTAATAAGGGGGCGTGGCACACAAGAGGATCGGACAGGCAGGTCATGACAATTACACTCGTATTACCCAAAATATTAAAGAAGAAATATTAGACGTTATAAATATCATATTGTTATTATTGTACATTTATTACGAAGAGCAAACATGCTTTCGATGCGTAGCACTGTATCATTTGCATTGTCTCGATCAACTTTTACAGTTTTTCCCAATCATTTTAACGCGTGTCTCAATACCATGTCCACGTTTTCACAACACTTAAGACCTGCATCATACCATTAGACCATGTAAGCTAAACTATGTGAACTTTTGCATTGCTTTGACACAATATGCATTCAATCACCACTTCCCCCAAATTTCATGAATACTTCTCTCAGTCAGTGTTCACCACCAGCAAAACTTTGTACAACTACAGCCGATTTTTCAGATGTTTAGATAATCTGTTGAAAACAGTTAACTTTCTGGTCAAAACCCAATGAAATTTAGAGCACTGTCAATTGAAACATGCTGCATTTTGACATAAAAACGACATTCTGCACTTGCATAGAAATTTCCTAATTTTGAGTTTGCTGCTTAGTACCTATACTATCATGCTATCTATACCATCTGTCTATACCAGTGTCCTTTTCCTTTTTGCAAGGCAACACAATGTAATCTGTGTAAAAACAGTGGGTATGACACATATATTACAGTAAAACATTTACATTTATTTCATTTGTATCCTGTCATATTTTTAGACATTGCAATACAGTTTAATTAATGTTAATATGAATAGGCCTGAAGTTACAGTATTTCTATCACAATTTGCCAGACTTTGACCTTTTTTCTGTTCTCGCGATGATTGTTCCTTGTATTGCGGCATGACCCATCGCTGTGGCTATTATATTCTACTGTTTTTACTGTAACCATAGGCCTAGCTCAGTTAGATATCACATCACCTTCCACTGGCTGTGTAATGAGCCAATTGAGCGTCATGAGCAGCATTTAGATTTCTAAATCCATATTTCCAGTTATTTTGGCGAGAGTCACTTAAAAGTAATGCAATAGTAGTGTAATGCCTAACATTTTAAATACAGTAATATTGCAATGTAACACATTACTTTAAAATTACAGTAACAAGTAATAAATAACATTACAGTTTTGAAGTTAACTTGCCCAGCACAGGTAACAACCTAGCTGGACTCCCCTTGGTCGCAGCGTGTGGCTCAGCAGGCAAAGCCTCTGTGCCACTAATCACAAAGTCACCGGTTTGTTCCAGGCCTCAGTAGAATAGTCATATCTGTGTTCCCCTGAGCAAGAACCGTAACCCCCAGCTCCATGGGTGCTGCTGCAGGTAGCTGACCTTCGCTACCAAGCTTGCTCTGACTTATATATGTGTCATGAAGAGCAAGATGGGGTAGGTGAGATACTGCACGAATTTCCCCACGAGGGATCAATAATTTATTAATATTGTTATTATTAAAATCCATCTATCCATCCATTTTCTGTATCCACTTGTCCTATTCAGGGTCAAAGGGGTCCTGGAAGCTACAGGCACAAGACGGGGAATAACTCAGGAGGAGGAAACCCATCGCACGGCACATTCACTCACACATGAGCAGCAGTCCAGGAACATTCCCCCAAATAAATACCACGCTTCTGAAATCCAAGCCAGGCATATCATAGGAATATCAAGTTACAGTGATTGAACTTACCCTGTATGTTTAATAAATAACAGCCAAGCAGTGACAAAAAATATCAGATAATGATCTGTCACCTTTGTGTGACTCGGCAGCCTAGTCCAGCAAGAAATGAATGGATTACCTCAAAGGTGGACAAATTACATTAGTTAAATGGAGTTTCTTTCTCTTTCACATACACATATACAAAGGGTGCAGACTAATGACTATGGTATTAGCAATGCTAAGAGACCATTGATCGTTACTTTTAAATGCATGTCCCTCATTTATAAATATATATAAAATAAACACATCTAACTTATTTCTCAGTACTAAAAGGAAATTAAGCATTATCTTTACTTTGTAGCTGCTAATCTGACAGAATTATAGGGGAGCAGAATATTCCCGGATTTACCCCATATATTAAATAACCTCTAGGAATGACTCAGTAATGACACATTGCTCACAATTCTACTCAATGCCTCAGCATGTCATGATGCTGGGTAATATATATTTCCTGCAGCAGTATATCACTCAGCAAAGCCCAGACTAACACACTTCCTCCAAGAGGGTCAGGAAACAGCAGGTAGTCTGCAGCATAAACCTAATTTATTCAGACATCTTTTACAAAAAAAGGGCCACTAACTGACTAGTTTTAATTGTAAAATGAAAGGGGCTAGCAACTTCTTCAAGGTGGCAGGGGAGTCCTGACCCATGCCAAAGACCCCAGCTAATGGTGAATGTGGTCTTGGTTTGGACATCACAGGCCAATTTTAACCACCAATAATTGCTTCGAAGGTCTAAGGAGCTGAACCACGTCTCTCAATGTCATCCAGTGCATCATCAAGTCATTTTTGTGGTGGCGGAAATGCAACGCGCTACCGCAATGCCTGGTTCCCGGGATTCCCCCACTGGTTTGCTGCTGTTGCCTCTGCATCTCATCGAAGTTTTAATCTGCCGATATTTTCAGATCAGGTTGTCAATTTCTTCCCACTTTTGACACCATTCTATCAACAGCAGCGTTGAAAGCAGTAGCAGCAGCAGTGACAGCTCTTTTAAAAGTGAACTGATCACCAGCACTAATCAGACTAGTAGCACGAGAGACATGAAAGCCCACAATTAACGCCACAGTCACGTTCAAGGTTGCAAGCTAACAAAACACACACGCTACATGGCAAACGTGATACAGTTACAACATTCAACATTTACAACAAAAATATATGAATTCACATAGTCCTTGCTAAATACCTGCAGTGCGATACAAGACATACCACTAGTGCATAATTGGTCCTGCTGACCAACCCCAGCATCACAATATTAATAACCAACATTTTACATTAAACCTTCATTTCACTCCCATGGTGAGTGTGTAGCCAGGTAACATGAACTAACAAATCCATTGTCACAATGCTACTTTAAAACTCATTTGTATGATGCAATGTTATTATTCATGTAGTTGAATGGCATCTTCTTTTGGTGCATCTTCTAATTAGAAAAACAACAGTTGCTGGTGGCTTCAGTATAAAATAAGGTTTAATAACAGACACATTTTACCAACACAACATTCAACTTCTCAGACACTTGAATATCAGACTGCAGTGTCCTTCTGGAAAGATGCTGCATTACAATTTCTAGTAGGAATGGGCCGGTCAACATTTTTTCAATTCTTATAGGATTCCAATACACAACTGCCAGTACTGAAAAAGATTCCGATACAAGAGCCCTTTTTACTTTAATATTTATATAAAAATAGATATCATATATAAATATGTATACTTTGCATATTCTTAATATGTTTTAAAACTAGTGAATACAAATGGAAAAACCGTATGCCAAAAAAAAATTAATTAGGCTACTAGAAACATACATGACATACTGTTCTACCTTGTTTGTTCATCTTGTTTTAAGCGTTTTTGCGACATTCGCAGGTCAATTTAAATATCGTCCAAGTGAGGATACGCAAAGTGGCAAATGCTCGCAGTATAATACACAGTACTTCCAGATCATCAACCTCTTATCTGATGTTCTTACACTCCTCATACTAAAAAGGGTATATACGTGACATCACTGAATGGCAGTGTTAGCATTCGGCTTGAATGCCACAAAAAACACATCTGAAATGGGAAAGAGCTGTCCTGCTATTGATTATACAAATTAATTTTTTTTTTTTTTACAGACTATGGAAAACTAAACAATTGGACGTGGACAGGTCACATATGGCCGATACCCGATTTGTCTGAATTGGTGTCCATACCCATCTGAATAGCAGATCAGTGCACCTCTTATTTCGAACATTACATGGCAGTCAGAAAAATGTAAAACACAGGCTAAGGCCATGTAACGCCATGGCAACACAGTGTCAATGTAACACACAAGCTAAGGCCATGTAATGCCATGGCAACACAGTGTCAATGTAACACACAAGCTAAGGCCATGTAACACCATGGCAACACAATGTCATATATATATGTAAATACATAAATATGTAAGTACAGAAACAAATGTGTATGTAAATACAGAAACAAGTGTATATGTAAACACAGAAACAAATAGGTATTTAAATACAGAAACAAATTCTCGTAAACCCCTGCAGCCTCAAACACATAGTGACACATCACTAAACTGCCAAGCATACCCCACCGCCTTAAAAAAACTATAAAAGCATTACACACACATTAAAGACCAGTCATTTCCACCACCAACACTTCATCTTCCATACCCTGCCCAACCTAAATCTTTCTCAGTAAGTAAAATATCAACAATAACAATAATATATTGGGTGAATAAGGCCCCAGCATGGCCACTGATTTGTTAACGTGAGTGATCTCTAATTTGGGCAGGTCATCCGTGGAGGCCTGACATTTCATTTATGAAATCTTTCATTGACCTAAGAGCAGATCTGTTTTCAGGGGCACGGCTTGAAATCCCGACGCACCTGACAAAACCTCACCCTGGGTACCTATCCCAAAACTGCTGGCAGATTCCATGACCCCTGTCCTCATCTACAGTAAGTCCCCTGAATCATTCAGGATTTCCACCTCATTTACAGCACCGAGGCCAGAACTGAAACCAGACTCAAAATTGTCTGCACAATACATGACTTTCCGTTATGAATAAAGCAAAAATAAAAAAAAAATAAAGCTGTGCTCAGCATATTGAACGCTGCATGGTGCACGATTAGCCAAATTTGCATGAAGCTGTACGATATACAGAAAGGCATCAAACCAAACTGAGATAACAGAATTTCATCAGAATATCATGCGGGTCCTGTAAGGACTTATAAATTAACATAGTTTTCAATGTATAGATTTAAGGGGCTTCAAGAGCCAGACTTAGAAACAGTGAAATGTCACCAAAAATTATTAAATACTTTGGCAAACCCACACAAGTGTCCTTATGACTTATAACTGTTAACCTACTAAGAAAAAAACATAATTAATTCAGGTTCTCAGAATTAATGCTTTCTCCAAGGACTGTAAAGCATGTACCACCTACCAGCCAGGTTATATGATGATATACAGGAACTGGGAAAGAAAGAAGAATCCTTGATGTTTCACACAGTCACCAGTTCAGCCTCCTAGTGATGGAGTCAACAGGAACTTGTGCTGTAGCTGAACACTTAGTGGCCTATGAGCACAGTGACTTTGCCGGACCCCACAGACTCCTTCGGCTGGTGTCCGGTATCACAGGTTCTGGGTTTCCAGCTAAGATATCGCATTTCCCATTCCCGGGTACACGCTCCAGAACCTCACCATTTCATTGGCATACTTTAACAGCATTTTTCTAGTCCTCACATCCATATTCAGTATCTGTTCAGTGTTTTATCTGCGGCCAGCTTATCGAAACATCAAGACTTATGTGAACTTGCGTGAGTAAAACATCGTCCCACAGTCCCTCTTCATACATGCACCCCCCACATCAACAGGAAACATTTACTGATCCAGACAGTGCCTGCAGTCAAATGCCCAAGGTATCATCACACTGTTAAAAGCTGAATTGAAATTTATGAGGTTGTTCCATCCTCCAAGTACGTGATGAAAACGCATGTGGGAGCTCTGACACCTACCTGACATTTAAGCACCTTTTCTGTAATTTAAATTCATTTGAAAAGTGGTTGTGTTACATAATGGAAAATAATTCCAAACACCATCCATGACATCAGAATTAGACCTATATCAAAAAAAAGTTATCAAAGGTTTGTATTTAAAAATTGGACTAAAACGAATCCATGTAGACACATTATGTGAGTACACAGGTAGAAACACACTTAACTACATAGTTTAATCTCCCAAAACCGATTTGCTATTCAAAGTGTGTTAATTTAAATAAATGCACCTGTTAATACCGACATTCTTACTAGACAAACCTAGTAAACCCTAAAAACCCAAATCTTCGTTAGGTTGTGCATTTATAGCCTACTAGTTAACACTAGGGAAAACCCTTTTCGTTGTAAGTTACCAGCTAATGTGTTTTCATGGTAAATGAAATAGGCCTATGTTAAAATACTAAAGTGGTCACTGTCTATGTGGATAAATAAATAAAAGAGCGACGCTTGTTCCTGACTCAGCTGTAAGCACTTTAAAAAACGATTTTACTACCGGGATCAGCGAAATATTAACATATACAAACCCCGAAGGTTTTATTCCTGAAGATGCACATCACGTGGGCAGCGCGGCTCAATTTCAATATTTTCCCCACTTTGACTTCGTTATAAACCGCTCATTTAAATAAGAAAAACACTTTAGGTGGGAATGCAGGTGACCACGTCTTTCTGTAGAAACTGCGTGAAGTGTCTAAGCTGTTCCTAAAATCTCTGTATTAGCAAAACAAACCGGCTTAAAGTAGCTGATGTAGGTTCAACTCGTAAATAGCGGTACAGCGCTCTTACGATGTTCTGTATCACTTTGTGAAATAGCAGTATCGGAGTAGGAATCACTAAATGTTTTTTGTTTTTGTTTTTTAGCAATGCTTAAAAACACGCTATGCGCCTTCCCCGCTGTCCAGTTTGCCGGCTCATACCGAGCCCAGTGTCCACCTACCTTTAGTCCGCCTGAGTAGAGGAACAAACGGGGACTGCACATTCACCGGGAATAGTGTGCACGGCAGGTATCCGGGTTTCGAGGCAAAATGAATGAGTAACTACGGAAAAAAAAGAATCGGACGTGCTTTTTTTGTGGCGAGTCACTGACATTCTCGCACCCTGCTTCAGCGCAGCAGGAAGCGAGTAGCGATAAAACACCTCGCTGGTTTCCACGCGTTCACCTCCTGCCATCAAACGAGAAGCGTCAATGCAAAACTGCGCGTAAAGTAATAACTCTCAGCACTACCCATAGTACAGAACAACCTATGCAATGTGTTTTTAGTTTTGTGTCTTATTCGTTAAGAGCATTTTTGTTTATTATAACTCTAGTGCCGTAAATTGCAGTCATTCCCCATCACTACGCGATAGAGTTTTGTTTGCTTATCTAAATCCCCGCTGCTGTATCTGGAAAATATGTTTATATTCATTTTCATATACATCAGTTGTATAGTAATTCTGATATCCCCTGTATATCCAAATATACTTAGGTTTCGCATTTAATAAAATTAGTCACGGTGTTTAGAGATGCCCTGATCAAAGTATTAATTTTTCCAAAACAGTCGTCAAAGTTATTTAATATGCTGTTGCACAGAACAGAAATTGGATGTACATACTACTTTTAGTATTCTGACCGTTCATGCTGTATCGCAAAGAGCTGCTGCAGTATGTCTTATGGAGGAAATGTTACTTATCTGCTATAGACCTGGGCTGCCAGCTGTCACCTTGAGATGCCATATTTTCACCCATGGCTCAAAGCATCCATTTCGTGACAAGTCTGTGTTCATCCATAACAACCACAGCACTGCAGATTATAGTAGACATTTAATCAGGGGCAGCTGAATATCACTGTATCGGGGCTGTAAAAATAAATACTTGTTTCATGCTGATTGTAACAACACAGTCCCAATATGTACAGAACCAAAAGTCCAAATGGCTCATCCCAGTAACATGACCCATGCAATCTCTAAACTGGTCCCAGTGACAGTAATGTGACCCAAGCAATCTCCAAACTGGTCCCAGTTACAGTAACATAAATCATGCAATCTCCATACTGGTCCCAGTGTCAGTTGCATAAGCTACAAAATCTCCAAACTGGTCCAAGTGTCAGTCATATAGGTCATGCAGACTCCAAACTGATTCCAGTAGCTCATGTAAACCAAGCAATCTCTGAATGGGTTCCAATGTCTGTGGGCCTATGCCAATGGAGAGGCCCATCTAACCTTCAGCTACGTGACTGGATCAGGAATGAATGGCATTTGTGTTAGGATGGGGGGGGGGTGTTGTTGGGACACAAGTCACAAGGCGGAATATCTGATCGCACAATCCATAGAGACATTGGAGTTCCTGTGCGTGAGTACAGTAGTAGCCTATTGGGGTGAGGGGGTACAGCATGATCTGGAACCTTAGAAAACAGTCCCATATTTTTTTTTTTTATCAAAAAAAAGAAGCAAGTTGGGGGTGGGGGACAAGGGCACAAGAGACAAAGATAAAGGTGTTCATGGAAATATTTTTTTCTTCTCATTAATACCAAAATGATCAGTTTTGCTAAAGAAGAAAGGAATTTGCTTTAGCGCCTTTTGCTTTTGATTCATATGCTACTGAAAGCCTTGTTTGATGATACACTGTAACTGTGGCCTGTTTGTTAGGAAATTAATACTTTCCATTTTAAAATAGAGACAAAGTAAGAATAAATTCCATGCAACTGTCAGCATTTATGTATTCGCACATCATCCACTACAATGGGCTCTTCAAATTCAGCTTCTCACATGATAACTGAAAGGCCAGATTCAAGAGTGTAAGATCCCTGTAGGTCAGTGAGTGGTGGTGTGCTGGGCTAAATTGAAGGTATGTGACCAACCCACCCAGTCAGTAAATTTAAATGAATGATCAAAATGAATGATCACTGTGCAGAGTGCTAGAGGGGCTGGGGTCAGTTTGCCAACTGTAGCTGGTATAGATCAACAGCCAGGGAGGGACCTGCAACCCCTGATTTTGCCAAGACCTTAGGCTGAAGCCTATGCATTAATCCACACCTGCATCCATGGCACTTATCCAATGCTGCCTGACATCTCTTCTAAGGATAAGAGGTTAGCAGACAATCATAGGGCATACACTCATACTATAATGGCAATATAGCGACATCTTACACATCTTTTTGGGCTGTGCGAGGAAACATGCAGACACAGGAAGAACAAACACACCCCAGACTTACAAAGCTTAATGGCTGAATGGTTAGGGAAGCACACTTGTAATTTAAAGATTGCAAGCTTGAATCCCTGACTGATAAGTTAATTTTTGTTTGGCCAAGCACCAAGAGTCTGATGTCCACACCACAGTCTGCGGCAGCCCTTTGCTGTAGCCCCTACAACCCAATACCCTTTATATGTTGTTATGTTTTCCTAAAACCGAAGTCAAAACTTCTGGCTTTTGTATTTGCTTTCATCATCAGTCAAAACTGTCTCATGAGTCTCACTGCTACATTTCAGTTTTTATCAGTTGGATTTTGGGTGAGATTCTACCCAAGCTAGATTTCCTCCTTTCTTATCTTATTCAGCAGAGCTGTGCATGTAAGGGGATTTGACTATTTTATCTATATATGTTGCCTGTGATATAGTTTAACTTTAAAGGTTTCAGTGGAAATGTAAAAATAGCTCCAACGTCAGAACAAACGGAATGAGTGACCCTCTTAGGCAGCAGCCTAAGGCAGTGACACAGACTGTCTGCGCCAACCACAGAGTCTGCTTGACCTTTTTTGCAAGAGCGTTCTGTAATTCGAGAGCAGTGTGAACGGTGATCACAGATAGCCAGCTTGGGATCTGCCACTGACTCCACTCCACCTGCTGAAAATGGGGGTGTTTTTATTCTGACCTCCTGCTCACTGAGTCCCATTGCTGAAGGCCAAGGGTACTTGTAAGGTTCACTCCCACCTCCACAGTCAGCTTGGAAACTTCTTCCATAGTTTTAAATCAAACCTATATTGTTTTCAGAAAGGATTGATTACTAGCCTATAAGCTTTTGTTTAGCAAATATTGTCTGAGACTATGTTTAGTCACTTATCAAAAATTAATGATAAATTCAGGACAAAACAAGAAAGATTCCATGTCTGCTGATATTTACAGCAAACTATTTAAAATATTTAAAAAGCTTAATTAAGCCAAAGTTTATAATTTCAATTTCTTTGTGGGTTGTACTTTTTCTGTATTTCATATATTGTTTACAGACAATAATTAATTAGCTAGCAATAACCAAAGATGAAAGTGGCTGGTTTTTCACATGTACCCAGTATTGAAGATACATCCCTCCTGCTTCTAATTATTTACCCCAGGCAGCAAAGGGCACAAGGCTGAACTGGGGCCACCTATTCCAGGGCACATATACATGCACAATCACCCACCTATACCAGGGCACATATACATGCACAATCACACACTATGGGTAATTTAGGGATACCAGTAAACCAACCAGCATGGAGTCCCAGAAGAATTAAAACCTGAATGACATGGGGAGAACATGTAAATCCTACACAGAGCAGAAGCTGGATTTGAACCTCCAATCCAGGAGGTGTAAGCCATCACACTACCCCCAACATCAGGGGTATGTTTGAAAAACCGTGCATCATTATTTGGACACTCATACAAAGCAAAACAATATTCAGAGATTGCATATTCATATTCCAATTCTATGCTAATTTTTATATGGGAAGGGATAACCCAGATCTCTACCTGCTAACAATTAAATTTATTACATTTCTACAGCAGAAAAAAAACTGTATGTCCAGCCCCAACATCCAAGTGGGCCCAACCTCTCCAAGTCCCTCCTGCTGTGCAGTAATGTGACCAAAGTGCTTTCAGAAAAAACTTCTCCCTAAACTGTTTTACTGTCAAAAGCCACTTCCTCACCAGCCCAGGAGACTTAGATGTGGAATGTGGGAGTTCTTTAAATACTCTTGGCTTTGGCAGCCGGAGTCTGTCACATACTTTCCAAAATGCACTATCCATAAAAAACTACTAAAGTCACCAGGAGACACTGATTTCTCAATTAATGTCAATGTACAAAATAAGAGGATTTTTGCATATCCACCAAATTATTCCTGTTTACAAGGTCTTTATTAAAATGAACAGCTTATGTTTTAATTCCACTTATACATATATACATACACATACTCTCAATGGCCAGTTTATTAATTAAACCAGCTCACTTTGTTTTTAACATTTTAAATTAATTTATTTATGATATCTACAGTATCCATCAATCATCCAGCTCCATCTCCAGTATAGAGTCACATAGATCTGGGCAGTAAAAAGTTTGTTGGCGGGGTGTTAGCAGAAGGTATAACTGCAAGTTCAAACAGAACCTAAATAATGCAACAGTTTAATAAGTACAAATTTGATCTAATAACTAGAGTTGTGTCCCACAGCTAAAGTATAAGTTTAAATGCTATTAGTCTTCACAGCTTGTATTTATGTTTCTTGGACACTGCAAACAAGTTTAGCTGATACAACTGAAGGCCAGGGCATGAAGCATCTTAGAAGTAAGCTGGTAATTATGATTTCATTTAATATGCACAATGAAGAAGAATAATGTCAATGCGATCAGGAGGGGTAACCATTTCCTCAGTGTCCCCAGGATCTGATTCCTGCTTCACCCCTCTCTTCTCCTCCATAAAACCTCAACTTGCCAAGCTGCATGTCCGTGCAGATCAACAATAGGCATAAAAATAGTACTGGCTCCCGCGAATATCTTAATGGAAGTCTCCGAGTGAATGACTTGTTAAACCATCCCCACAAGGTAAACCATTACATGACTCAGTAGGGGGAAGCAGGGCTTTACCTATGCTGTTTACAGCAGGGATGGACAACTGTTGACCTCAAATGGGAATATAGTCAGGCAGCAGAAGGAGTATTTTGAGGACTTCCTGAATCCTACCGATATGCCTTCCTTGAAAGAAGCAGAGCTGGAAGACTCAGACAAGGACCCATTACAGGGACTGAGGTCACTGAAATAGTCAAAATCTCTTCCGTGGTAAAGCTCCAAAGGTAGATGAGATTCACCCTGAGTTCTTGAATGGTGTTAATGTTTTTGGGCTGTCTTTGCTGATATGCCTCTTCAACATTGTTTGGAGGTTGGATTGCTTGATTGGATTGGTTGGATTGCCAGACCACAGTGGTGGAATGAGACTTTAAGAAAGGCAACTGGATGATGTGTTCATATTTTTCAGTCCCCCTGGGAAGGTCTATGCTGGGTTACTGGAGAGGAGGGATTGCCCATTGGTCAAACCTCAGATCCAGAAGGAACAATGCCGATTCCATCCAGGACACGGAATTTTGGACCAGCTCTTCACCCATACAAGGATACTAGAGGTTTCATGGCAGTTTGCCAAACCAGTCTACAGGTGTTTTGTGGACTTGGAAGCGGCATACAATCGTGTCCCTCCTGGAGGTCCTGAGCAGGATGCTTTATGGGGTATGGGGTCCGCTATTGCGGGCCGTCAACAATAGTAAGAGTTTGGTTCACATCATCCACATCTGAGGTCACTGTTCTTGACCGGAAAAGGGTGGATTGCTCTCTCCGGGTGGGGGTTAAGTTACTGCCTCAAGCAGAAGAGTTTAAGTATTTTGGCCTGTGACAGGATAAGGATGACACTAGCCTATGGTCACAAGCTTTGGGTGGTGACCAAATGAATAAGATCACAGATACAAGTGTCAGAAATGAGTTTCCTTCATGGGGTGTTTGGGCTCAGCCTTAGAGAAAGGGTGAGTAGCACAGACATTTGGCAGGAGCTCAAAGTAACGTTGCTGCTCTGCCACATCGAAAGGAGCCAGTGGAGGTTGTTCAGGCATCTGTGTAGGATGCCTCCCTAGGACGCTGTTTTGGGCATGTCCAACTGGGACGAGGCCCTTGGGCAGACCCAGAATATGCTGGAGAGATTATATCTCTCAGCTGCCCTGGGAACGCATTGATATTCCCTCGGTGGAGCTGGAGCAGGTGGCTGGAGAGAGGGAGGTCTGAGCATCTCTGCTTAGATTACTGCCCCCGCAACTCAACCCCAAATAAGCAGCAGATGATGGATGGAACAATGGATGGATGGATTTGTCCCCTATTCACTTCTGGAAAGTATGAAAGGCCATCAGGTCACACGGCAGCTTCAGGTTCAACCCAGCTGAAATGTCAGTAGTTTTTCTTGCGGCCACTCACAGCAGCCTTTGCTCATCAGTGTTACTGCAGCTTCAGAGCCATGGGTAACTTTTATAGTTAAGGGAAGCAAGGTAGCTCTGGGGTAGCACTGTCACCCCATAGTACCAGAGCTGGGGATTTGAACCCCACCCCCATATGCTGTATGTGTGTGGATTACATATGTATTACATTGTGGAGACCAAATGTCCCCATCCTGTGATAAAAATCTGTTCTTTTGACATTGTGGGGACATTTTTCCTGGTCCCCATATGGGAAAACTCTTTTTTTAAATAAAACTATTATTTTATAAAAATCCATGACTGCAATGAAAAAAACTAAAAATACAAAAATTTTTGTGTTTTGTTTGGCTTTGTTTGATAGGTATTCCTGACGTGTGTGTGTGTGTGTGTGTGTGTGTGTGTGTGTGTGTGTGTGTGTGTGTGTGTGTGTGTGTGTGTGT